>JAYJMF010000027.1:819116-852613 GCA_036873715.1 Salvia sclarea | reverse complement strand
CATATTTTTTATTAATATAATATGATCTATTTTAAGAAAGAATAAAATTTTATGAAACAAAATAAAAATAACTAATTCCTCCTCCACTGATGGAGAGAGGTGTAGGAATTTCCAATTTAGTTTAGTTTAATTGATTTAATCTATTTATATATATATATATGTAATAAACCATCAATTTGGAAGAACTACAAAATTGCCATCAAAATTGAAATTGATTTCAAATAAATTTTTCAATTTGACTCCACATTTAAGTATAGTATAAATTGTAATTAAAATTTAGACTAATTTTGTTGTAAGGAATAAGGATCCCCAATTGTAAGGATGATATGTAAATTGCGATGGTATAATAAAGAAGTGTTTCAAATTTTATTTTTAAAACATCTCTAGTTTATTTACAATACATCTTAAATCATTTTATTTTTTTTCTTATTAATTAAGCTTTGGAATAATTGATTTTTGAATTATGCTTAATTTAGTAGTATCACATTAATTATCATGTTTTTGGTTTGTGCTCATCTGCATATTTGCAAAGAAAGATGAACTTAAACATTTGACAAAAAAAGCTACAAATAATGAAATAATTTAAACACATAATAGAACCTAGCTGCATCTTTGTATAGGCATTACAACTTTGACAGATCCCTCAGAACTGAAGAGAATACAATGAATTCTTTCACATAAAATCCAAATACTGTATGATTACACAAAATTTACTCAGTAAAATGTATACACACACCATTTGATATACAAATATGCACTCATCTTCAACAAAGTTGAAGAGCTCACTAAACACTACAACTTGCTCTCTTCTCTCATATTCAAGAGTAGAGAAACATCTGCAACTATTATGATGCCACCACCATTTATTCGACTGGAGGAGCTCGACCATATGCAGGGATCGTCGTGGGGAAGAACATTCGCCTGAATCCTTCGCCTTTTATGATCGGAAAGATGCACCCTGAAAGATGAAACATGCCGTTTTAAAGAAAACACAGCCGATATACCAATAACGTTGGCAGATATACAAGCAGAAACGTCCATACCAAAATCAATCCGGCTCCAATCCACAATCGTTTTGGAGAAGGAAATGGAACCAACAAGCGCCCAAAAATGCATATATAGCAACAGCGAAACCAGAGAGCAAAGCAACTGGCCCTCTTCAAACAAAACCCCTCCAATGATCGAGTAATCAAAACATGCTCCGCGCATTTCAGCCCTTGCTTGACCGGTCGAGGCACCATACATCTGCCTACTAGAACCTGGAATCAGTTTCAGCAATTAATTCCAAAGATAACACATCCAACCATCTCAAATTTCAATACAAGTTTCAATTAATTTCAAACAGCAATGGTATATTTTGGGAGTATACACAATTTCATGCTAAACAAATGTGCTCTTGACAGAAAGAATCACACCTGAGCAGCCACCAAGAAGCATTCGATGGTCCGGCTATAACCTCATCGCCACTATTTTTTCTTTCGAGCAAGTAACCTATGATCACCAATAATCACCACATGAACAGACTCCATCTTTAAAATGATGGAACCGACTACAATCCCTAACGGTAATCTCTCGTTGAACGATTCTCGAGATCACTTTTATGGCAGCGTGGCAGTCCACACAAGCTCGTAGGTTCTTCATCACGAGTATAGGTGATCCCTCTGGGGTAGCTATGAGTGCAAACGCAATCGCCAGCCTCTCGCTGTGATATTTAAGTGATTCAGCTTTCATCTCGTCGTTCACATTTTGAAGAGCACAGCTAACATCAGGCTTGTACCCTTCCTTCTCCATCCGTTCACCCAAATCGTCGATCTTTCTCCTAATCTCCTCGCTAAGTGGATGAGTCCTATCATTGGCGGTGAAGACGTGAACTTTCCGTTTGATCTCAACCCAGCTATAAGCAGCCACTTTTCGAACCCCACGGTCTCTCATAGCCTTCTTCACCTTCGCCATGTGCTCCCAATCCCCTGCCTCCGCATAGATATTCGACATGGTGACATAGGCACCGGCGTCCCTAAGCTCATCCATATTAAAAAGCTCGTCCGCGGCTTTCTTGGCGAACTCCCGATTCTTGTGGATCCTGCAAGAATACAAGATGGAAGACCACATGATTTCGTCGGGGGGAAACGGCATTTGGGCCATGAACACCTCTGCTTCCTCGAATCGCCCCCTTCTGCAGAGCACATCCACCAACGAGGCGTAGTGCTCTCTCCTCGGAGCAACGTTGTGCGTCTTAGTCATGAAATTGAAGTACTCCAAAGCTTCGTCAACTCGCCCCGAGTGGCTGCAGGCGGTCAAGACACTGAGGAAGCTAACGGAGTCGGGATGAAGCCCCGACTCTATCATCTCTGCAAAGGACCTCAGCGTGGCTTCGCCATCTCCGTTCTGAGCATACGCAGATATCAGAGCGTTCCACGAGATCGTGTTTCTGTCAGGCATATCGTTGAAAACAACAATCGCATCCTTCAACGATCCACATTTAGCATACATGTCGAGGAGAGCGCTCCCACAGAAGACGTTCGATAGAAATCCAGCACTAATTATGCACGAATGCAATTGCCTCCCAAGCGAAAGCAACAACAAGCTCGCTGCACCTCTCAAAACAGAGGCGAAAGTTGCTTGGTCGCCACAAACGTTATTCCCACGCATCTCGTTGAAGAGCTTAATCGCTTCTTCGTGGTGACCCAATTGAACATAGGCCGAAATCATAGCCGTCCAAGAAACCGAACTTTTGCTAGCCAAATTCTCAAATATAACACCGGCTTCGTCAAATCTGCCACATTTGGCATACATGTCAACGAGGGCATTCCCAACTTGAACCTCTAAATCAGCCGTTGTCAAAAGTGCCTGCGCGTGGATCTGCCTTCCCATCTCGATATCTTGCAAATTCGCTGCTATACTCAACAGAGTTGCAAAGGGGAAGTTCCTTCTACTGAACCTGCTCGACTGCAACTTCCCGAAGATCTCAAAAGCCTCTTCGAGTTTCCCATTCCACGCATAACTCGTGATCACAATGTTGTACGAAACGCCATCCAACTCCACCATTTCGTCGAACAACCTACTCACATCTTCCACAAAATCATGCTTGGAGTAAAAATCAAGCAGTGCGTTGCCAACAAACACATCCCAATGAAAGTTCATCTTGATCACCAGACCGTGAACCTGCTGCCCGAGGGCAGCAGCGCCCAATCCAGCACACGCGTGTAAAAGGGCGGCAAAGGTGAAATCCGAAGGCCTAAATCCAAAATGCTGCATTTCTGAGAAGAGCTCAATCGCCCCCTCGCGCATCCCTTCCTTCGCACACCCTGTGATCAACGTGTTATAAGTAACAGTATCCCTCGCCGCCATCTCATTAAAGAGGCGAAACGCTAAATCAAGCCCTCGAGTTTTGCAGTAAGAATCAATCAAGCTGTTGCAAACACCAAGATCAGAGCCAAATCCTAATCTAATTATATGAGTATGAACTTGTCCGACATCATTTCTCGCCATCGTGTCATCGCAGCTCGACAAAACAGTCGTCGCAGTCACATGATCGGGCTTCATCCCTGCCCTAAACATCTCAGCATAAAGGGTAAAAGCATCCATAGGTCTATTGCTCCTTGCATATCCTCCAATGAGAATCGTCCACGTCACCGCAGTTCGGTCAGTCATATCGTCGAACAGCTCCCGTGCATAAGAGAGATTGCCTGACTTGACATAGCAGGAGATCATCATGTTTATCGAGCAAGTGTTTCTGCGAGGCATGTCATCGAACAGTTGGCGTGCCTCCGAGAGCTGGCTCCGCGCAACCAAATTCTTTAGGTGGAAATTATAGCGACTGATCTCTAAATCGAATCCCGTCTTGATTGAGCGAGCGTCGACCAAATTAGAGCCGAAAAATCTGCAATTTCGCAAAATAAGTTCACATTTTGAACGCTGTTGATGCAGAAAGCGGAAAGCAAATGAAGAGATTGAGCTAGAGAGAAGAGATTACCTATTTGTGGAGTAGAATCGCTTTGTAATCGCGGCGGTTCCATTCCAAGGGCTCAGAGCCCTTGAGCTTTTCATGGAGCTCAATTTGAAGAGCAGATAAGCAGCGATATTAGGAGACTGGTTTATGCTCAATACATGCATATATGCAAACATAAATTTTAAGTATCTTTTAGTTTGTATTCATAAAAAAGATAATTGTCTTTTATTTTTATTTTTAATTTTTAATTCGTATATATAGGTTGAGGAATTCAATCAATTCATACATGTTGTTTCGTATTAATAAATTAAGAATTGGGATTATTGAATTTATTACATTTATCATGTGTAAAATTAGAAGTAGAAAAAAAGGTGAAATATTGATTCATTTACTACATTTATTTATCGAAATGTTTGCATTTAACTAGTCAATATGTAACTTATTTAGTTTAGTTTTAAAATTGTGTAACTTGACAAAAATAATATTATTTATTTATAGTTAATATAATTCCAAAGTAAAAATGAAAACAAAAAAAGCAAATAGAAAAAGGAAAGAAAATTAAAAAAGCATTTGAAACAAATTGTACATTAAAATGATACAAAACTTATGAACTTCAATTTGATATGCATAGAAAGAAGGTCAATATTTTGCCATTAATCAAATTATTCTAATTTATGAAACAAAGAAAGAAGGTCAATAAAATATAAAAATAGTGAAATTTGAGAATTAGTTCTGGCATAAATAAGAACCAATTTTTTATGAAATAAAGAAAGAAGGTGAATAAAATATTCATTTGCTACTGTATACTAATGAATTTTTGTTGATCAACAAAATGAACCATTTGGTTTTTAAATTCACCAGAAATCCCTACAAGAACATTCCCCTTGTTTAAAGTGATGAAATCTATTGCAATCTCTAACAGTAATTTCCCTTTGTGTGATATGAGACAAAATCCTAATAGCATTATGGCAATCTCCACACATTCTCAAATTCTTCATCACCACCAAAGGCGCCGCAGCCGTCGTCGAAAGCAGCCCCATCGCCACGGCCAGCTTCTCGCTGTGATGCCTCACCATCGCCTCCTTCTCCGCCTCCGTTGCCCCGTCGTCTCTCACCGACACCCACCTCACATCCGCCACGTACCCGGCCCGCCTCATCTTCTCCGCCGTCTCGTCCCAGAACTCGTAAATCCGCCTCATCATCGGGTGCGATTTGTCCCCCGCCACGAACACGTGCACCGTGTTCCCCACCTCGATCCAGCTGCACCCGGCCCGTCTCCTCATCCTCCGGTCGAGCATCCGCCTCTTGACGAGCGCGACTTCCTCCCATCTCCCCGCCCGGGCGTAGATGTGCGAGAGGGTGACGTATGGGGCCGCGTTTGACGGGTCTAGCTCGAGGCAGCGGCTCGCAGCTTTCTCGGCTAGCTCCACGTTGTTAAACGTCCGGCACGCGCTCAGTAAGGACCCCCAAATTGCGAGGCTAGGGCTGTACGGCATCGTCTCTATAAGATTCCCCGCCTCGTCTAGTCTCCCTGATCGACCTTTTAGGTCGATCAGGCAGGCGTAGTGCTCGATCTCCGCCTCGATCTTGAATTTCTCGGTCATTAACCGGAAATATCTCTCGCCTTCCTCCACTCTTGCGGTGTACGCGCAAGCGCAGAGGACGGACACGAAGGTGACATTGGTCGGGGGGAAACCTCTCCCGACCATTTGCTCGAAAAGCGACAAGGACTCATCCCCGAGCCCGTGCTGCGCGTAGCCGGCAATCATAGAGTTCCACGAGACATTGTTAAACTCCGGCATCCAATCAAACACCCGTCTCGCGTCTTGCAAGCTCCCACATTTCGAATACATCGCGATCAGAGTGTTGTCTATCGAGACTCTGTTTGATCGAACACCGGATTTGACGACCAACGAGTGCACTTGCCTCCCTTGGGAAGGAGACGGCATTCTCGAACACGCGCTGATCACGCAGACGAAGGTGCAATCGTCCGGGGCGTGCCCTGCACGCCGCGACTGCTTGAAGCAGTCGAGAGCCGCCTCCGAGAACTCCTCGTAGAGCGAATATCCCGAGATCATCGTGTTCCATAGCACCAAATCGGGATCATCCATTTCCTCAAACACCTTTCTGCACTCCACCATGTAACCCCCACATTTCGAGTATAGATCAATCAGACCGCTCCCCACGTGCCCGTGTCGATCAAACCCTGTCTTGATCAGCCTCCCGTGAAACTGCATCCCACCGCGCAAATCATCGGAGCTCGTAAACGCATTCAACACACTAGCTAGTGAAGATATGTCTACATAAATCTCTCGATTGATCATTTCTTGATACAAATGAAGCGCCTTCATCCCATCTTTCTGTTGTGCATAAATCACAATCATCGAATTCCAAGACACCTCATCTTTCCCCAATCCCATATGCCTAAAAACCATTTCAGCATCACTAAAAAACCCAATTCTGCTATAACCGGAAATTAGGACATTACTCACCGAGGCGTAGGAATCAAATCCACCTGAAATGGCCGAGCAATGCAGCTGCTTGATCAATCCGACGTCGTCGCAAGCTGCAGCGACGACTGCGGAGAAGGTGAAGCCGTCGACGCCCAAACCCGAGCGCCGCGCAGCTGAGAGGAGCTCCAGCGCGGGCAACGGCTGGCCGCAATCGGCGTAGGCGGCGATGAGGGTGTTGTAAGAGATGAGGTCTGGTTGGGGAATTTTGTCGAACAGTTGGTGTGCGAGGTGGGGGAGTGATGCTTTGGCGTAGGCGTCGATCATGACGTTGAAGGAGAAGACGTTGGGGGAGACGGTGGCGCGGAAGGCGGCGCGGGCGGCGGAGAGGCGGCGGCATTTGGAGTATAGGAGAGTGAAGTGGTTGGAGAAGTATGTGAGGTGTGGGATTTTGGGGGATTTTATGTAAATTGCGTGTAGGCATTTTCCGGTGGCGAGGTCTCTCCGATCTATGCATGATTTCAATATTTGCCGGAAATTTTGTAGCGTCCGTGAAATTTGGGTCATCTATATTCTATACAACGCATTTAAATTAGCAAATGTAAAAAAAAAAGGAAAAAGAGAAAATAATTATGCGTTTATCTAGCAAAACTCCCATCAAGTCAGCTCGCATCAACTAGATTTACAAATAAAATCTAATATGCATGCAAACCTAAAAGAAATCGGATTATGCTTCTATGCATTTTAAAATTGCTTAAACATTGGAGAAATTTTTTCATGGTTTTCGCAATGCATGGCTGACAAGTAACAACTATTAAATTTATAAATATAAACATAGTTAGAAATTAAAAGGAAAAGAACACAAAAGTAATTACACGTACATTAAGAAATACCCTTATAAACTAAAATCACTAGTAACTTATCACAGTGCAAGCAGCTTCGAAAATCAAAACAAGCAATTATGCTTAGATAAAAATTAAAAGCAGCAAGAGTTTTAATTGTTAATTTGCTTTTAATTAACATTTCATTAACATTATTGCTAGTGTTCTTTAATTTGCTTAATTAAACATAGCATATTCATGGATTTTGTAAACAACAATCAAATTCACAAATATAAGAAAGTCGGAAATTTAATTTTGTAAGATGTATACACAAGGATTGATTGAGAAGCTGCTGCACAGATGCAAAGCAGTTACCATTTTATATACGAGTATGCACTCATTTTCAACAAGTTGGTTATATTTCATTTCTAAACTCTAATACCTGCTCTCTCTTATTTTCGAAAGTAGAGGAGGAGGAGCTCGATAATATGCAGGAATCGTCGTGGGGAAGAACATTTGTCTGAACCCTTCGGCTTTTATGATCGGAAAGATGATACCGGATGCATCCTGAAAGATGAAAACATGTCGTTAAGAAAATACAGCTCATGTAGCAATGAAGTGGCAGATATACGATTAGAAATGTGCAATGATCGAATTGGACATGCTCAAGAGGATGTTTCTTGTATGCATACCGAAAGTAATCTGGCTCCAATCCACAATCGTTTTGGAGAAGGAAACGGAGCCAACAAGCGACAAAATCCATATACAGCAACAGCGAAAAAGTGGAGCACCAAGCTTAGTGGGCGGGGGTTTAGACCCGAGAGCAGAGCAACGGGACCTCTTGAGCAAACCCCTCCGATGCTCAAGTAACCAAAACATGCTTCGCGCAATTCAACCCTTGCTTGATCGGTGGAGGCACGGAACACTTTGTACAACGCTCCAGCCAGCGTGTTGATGGTGGACGCCACTGGCTGTCGAGAGCACCAAAACATGAGTCTGCAGAGTTATTCAAGAAAGGGCGTGAACTGCAGACAACCTTTTACCTTGCGTAAGGTGTAGAATGGCTCGAGATATTTACACAACGAATCAGCATCGTTCAAGTCGCTCACGGGATTCAGAAGATTCTGCAGCACGACTATGTCGGAGAGTGCCACTGTCATTCCTCCGCCAGTCAAAGGATGACGCATATTGAAAGCATCGCCCATCAATAGAGCTCCGGGAGTGGGGTAAGGCGCTGCCGGCATGCTTCTGTTGGGCATGGTTCTAATGCTTCCTTTGTCAATAGCCGAAACGAAGGCACCATACAGCTCGGGTGGAACCTACGATAATTCAAACCGAGTTTGTACGATAGACTCGAAAACCAGAAGTTAGACAGAAAGCTATTCATACCTGTGGAGCTATTACTGTCTTTAGATATTTTGCCATCTCACCACTTGCAATAGGAGGAAGCTTTTGCCCCGGTATATCAACCAAACAGCGAATCTCGGTGCTACTAATTGGATAAAACAAGATGGGTGAAGGATCTGCCAAAATAACATGCCCATGATTTTCAAATGGAAGCTGACAGTTCTCTAACACCAAACCAACAAAACATGAGGGGACATCTACCTGCAGTTGCAAATAGACCGTAGCGTGACAAATTTATATTCTCGTTATTTCAAACTGGAAACAGTTACGTTATAACGGTTCTGAAATTTTACCTTGGCGTTGCAGAGAAAGCACCTCAAATTTGAAAAACATCCGTCACAAACTATTGTTAGAGGGGCATATGCTTTCACCTCGTCGCCTGCTTTGGTCTTGTACTGTACACCTTTGATGGTCCCGTTATCCTCGAGCAGAGATGTTACAGTACCTTGCTTCAGCTGCACACTATCGAACATTTAGACGGATAGGTATGGAATAAGCTCAGACGATCCCAGTTCTATAAGCTGGTGTAGAAAAGAAACTATACCTATTTCACTCACTAACTGGTAAAACATTCCACAAGTCCAATTAGCACAGCCAATATCTGATATTGTTCTGGAGAACTCGGAGAAACACCGAAGATGCTTATTCAAACTCATATAGGGATTATCATTTTCTTTTCTCAGAATGCAGTTTCACATAAGATGTCAAAAATAGACTGATTATGGATCATCCTCAATATGTTTATTGTTAAGAAGCCCCCTTTACAAATCAGTGTCTCTTGCCTCACTTCTAAACCAGAATAATGAATTGATACCTAAATTTCATGGTTTTACTAGAAGCAAGGAAAATTTGAAGAATATATCGAATGCGAAATGGAGAGCAATGTGTATGGAAAATAATATACTTGGGTAGAGTAGCTGCTTTCTCCCTCATCCTCTGCACGAAGCGTCCGTTATGAAAACCTCTTCCAGCCACATCCGACTGATACTTCTCCAGAGGATACGACAATTTAGTGCTTCTACCGTCCTTGAAGAGAGCGTAGCCGAGCACGTGTTGAGCATCAATATTTTCAACACAATCTGCAATTGATAGAAATTTGAGTGTGTTCAATTTCATTCTAAGACTATATGATCCAAAGAAACAACAGAATTTAGGAGATCAAATTGAGACTTGTTTAGATTAATGTCATAAAGTAAGGAGAAAGAGCAAAATTTGGTGTGAAGAGCTTTAAATTACACCTTCAAGCCCCAATTCAATAAGTTTGAGATATCCCCCTGGCTGTAATAGCTCACCAACAATTCTGTCTGGCTCAGATAAGTCTCTCTCAATGGCGCATACACGTCGTCCATCCTGCAATACCACATAAATTACTGTAATTTGTAGTCTACAGGTATGAAGATTTAAACAAAAATATCCTATGAACTTTTTCCCAGCTGCTCTTCATTCCTTTCCAATTTCTGTTTTCCGCCATTGAAACTATGAAACTGACCTTTCCAAGAGTATAAGCAAGAGCGGCGCCGGCAACGCCAGCTCCGACTATGATAACATCGGTGTCAGACTCCTCATCGGATCTGCTTTCACCATCGCACGGTTCGCTCCGAATCTCATAACCTCCATTGACCACTCCACGTTTCAAGCTATCTCTCTTCCTCTTTGCTGAATCGATGAAATTGAGGCGGAAAACGCACAAGGCAGTGGCTCCGATCAGAAAAGCGAAGAATATCCAGCTGAAATTAGCCTCCAATTTCACACAATTGAAACAGTTGAAATTCGAAGCTGAATGCTGGATGATTGAGCTAGTGTTACTGTGAATGTGGAAAGCGGGGAAATGATTCTTTGATTTTCGTGGAGCTACGCAGGAGATCACGGCAGGAAATCGCGGTTTCGCGGAGGTAGAAAGCGGCAGCGCAACGGCGGAAGAGCGGCGGTGGGATCTAATAAGATCCATGTGGATCTCGCGCGGGACTTTACCGGGAAAACTTTTTCTTACTGAGATTTTAGATGGCTCAAATAATGAAATTCAATAATTATTTAATTAAATATAAAATTAATTTATACAGTATGTTCATTTTGAGGCGACGATTATTTATATATTATTATGCATGTTAATTTAATAAAATATAGATTGACAGAGTAAGCAACTTATTTTCAAAGCTTTGGCAATCATTGGTGCAACATAATTTACCCCTTTAAAAAACCACTAGTATAATTAGAAGTCATCAAAACATAAAGAGCATTTCAATGGAAACTCTGGAACTCATTTATCAGATGCAGCATTGAGCTGTAACAAGAAAATAAACATTATATTATGAATCTATGGTACACAAACCAAAATTATCAGCACCAAGAAATTCCAGTGACCAACTCAATGTCAACAATTCTACTATAATAGCAAAAATGGGAACAATATACAATTCTTGAATATATCAATACTGTGTATGTGTAGGATGCATATAATCTACAAACTACCAAAATTTCCAGTGCCCTACAATCATCTCATCTCCTCCATTTTCCAATATCTACCTCTCTCTTTAGCTGTTTCTGGGCAGGGGTATGAGTCGAGCTCAATAATAACGTCTCAGCTGAGAAATCATCTACCATCTGCAACGATTCGTGGTCCTTGTGAAGCAGGTTTCGATACTGTTTTCTGGTGTTAGTTTTCACTCATCCTGGTTTTTACCTTTCCTCTTCATTCCGCCTTTCTTGCCCCGCTTTGGTCCCTGAAAGTGAAACCACGACCTTGTTTATCATGCGACGACAGATATATACTTCACAACAATCATGCAGCAAATAACTTGGAGGAAAATAAGTAATTCAAGCCAAACTATAATTTCTGGTACTAGAATCCTATATAAAGAAGTAATTCAACTGAAACAGCATTATGTTTCAACAAAATTGGAGACAAAACTGCGGATGTGCTCTGATATGCGATACGTTTCAACAAGGAATTCCCCATTTAAATAATTGCATTGAAGAGGTGGACTATATATGATCAAACAAGAGCTGGAGATTAGTATACCTCGGCAGAGAATGTTTTCAAGGGATCTCTGCTTTTCTTGAATTTTCCTTTGAACCCTTTGCGACGTGTTGAGCCAGTATTTCCCATGGCAGCTCTAGCAAGCTTTACGATCTTGCTAGCTTCTTTTGTCGTGGCGTCCAGTAAGTACTCAGGCACATCACGAAGGTGTGGCGCGGGTTCCTTTTTGCTCAGAACTTTGTCATGTTTCAACAGATCTGCCCAAAGAAAAGCAGCCGTTGTAATAAAGGTCAACTATCCAAAGAGTTGATGAATTTTTTATATAATCCAGTAAGGTTTTACTTTACCTAAGTCGTTTGGGTTATCTTCAAAATGAGCCTTCAACCTACACAGTTTCAGAAATATGACAAAAAGTGTTTCATTAAATTGCATTCAAAATATTCACTGCTACTATAGATGAGCTAATATAAGACACGCATTCAATAAATAAATATAAGATATGGACCAAAGATGTGGATGCAAAACTGAAGTGGTAAAGTATAAAGTCTGAAATATAAAGAGCAAAAAAAGGTGTGATATGGAAGAAACTAGTTGCGTTTTCCAGAAAAGCTCGTCTGAAGACAACTCACTTCTCAGAATTGAGAATTTCGTTTCTTAGATCCTGGGCCCGTGATTCTCTCACCGCAATTTTTGTTATACTCCTTGCAACATCCTGAAATAACAAAGTGAAGATTATGCACTCTGCAGTATGCATCATATACATTTAACCTTCCACTGAAATGATTAATAATTCAATTTACCTCAGTTCTGTAGCGTAAGGACTCCACAGCATTTTTACTAAGCAAAGGGAATGGAGCAATATATTTTGAGTCCTCGGTATCATTTTCGCCCAAAATGGATTTGATCTCTTCAAAAATTTCCATCTCCTCAGGGGAAACCTATTCAAAGGTCAACAAGGTGAGTAAAAGCTTCCAGCATATCCAATAAATGCTGCTAGTTAAGAAATTTTCATTTAATTAGGTGAAACAAATAATAAGTCCTACTGAAGATGTAATGGAGATGTCATGAATAATCTTACTAAAGAGACAGATGCACCGGTATTATATGCTCTTCCAGTACGTCCAATCCGATGCACATATCCAGCTGCAGTTTGAGGCATGTCATAGTTCACCACCTATTGAAAGTAAGAACAAACATGCAACATCAATTTCTCTGAAAATTTATAAGCAAAGTACTGCACGAATCAGATAGAAGGAAACTATCTACAGGTGTGCATCCAGAATGATATACATAGACAATCAAAGAATACTCAAGGAAGATGTACAAGTTGACAAAGCATCATCTCACCGTGTACACATTTTTAAAGTCTATTCCTCTAACTACACCGAATTCTGCATCCAACTTCTGCTTGGAGTGCTTTTTAGACTTTTTTTGAGAAGCATGACTGTCCTTGGCATTCTGCTCTTCTGCAGATTGACTGTCGTCAGTTGCAATAAGGTAATCAAATAGACCAGCATTGAACTCCTGAGATAAAAAGAAAAGGTTTAGAATAGATGCCAAAACATAAGTTCTCCCACTATTGATTGTAGAAGACGAAATTCTATAAACAGAATCAAATCAATCAGAACTAACAAAGAGAATGATTAACAAGTACCTCAAGAATATGTAGACGAGAATTCTGAGGCAGCTCAGCATTTAAAACTGCAGATTTAATTCCAAACTGCCAGATAAAACAGCTGTCAGTCTTTTGTACCAGACAACACAGGGTCACATTCACTTGTCAATGAATTTCTAAGAACATGTACTGGCCTATAAATCTGCCTACTCTAAATTGGAATCAGTTTCAGCAATTATCATAAAGATAAGATGTCTAACTATCTTAAATTTTATATACATGCTTATTTATGAACAGTCCCAAATTACATACAACTTCTCATTGTGCAAGTATTTATGTATTCAGTATTCACTCAGTGATTGCTTCCTCATAAGTGACTAAAATATTCCTCTCCAATTATTCATAGTACGCCTCAATTTTACCAAGTACTTAAGCCTGGATGTATGGTAACATGATCTTATCCCACACATGGTCAGTCAAATAAGAAAAAATAATCAGATTTCTTAGTTTCATTCACATTGAGCATCAGTATCTATATATAACAACAATCCATATGGTTAGTGGCGAATCGTGTACCTGTTCAAAGAAAAGCTTCAGTCTAAAACTCATGTCGATAGAATTAACAAAAATCAGCACTTTCTTTTGAATCAGCTCCAGTTTCAAGAGAGCAAGGATATGGACAAGCTTGTCACGGGCACTACATGAAATCTACACAAGTAATAAGATCAACAACAAAAGATTCATAGTTAGGCACAAGATTAAAGAAATCAAAATCCACTGAGGCAGGTTGAACTGAAAATGGCCATTAATTTACACAGAGACATAAATAAAAATTAAACAGAACAATATAATAGTTATTCAGTGCACAATTTTAATACAGAGAAGTAGCATACTTAGAGTTAAAAAACTTATTTCGAAAAATGTAAGGATAACTTACATAAAATTGTTGAACGTTTCTGGGGATGATATCATCCTTTACATCTCCCACCTCTGGTAGAGTTAGAATATATGGATTATGTAGAATAAGCTTTTTCAGCTTTTCTACATCAGCACTGAATAACATACAGATCAAACGAGGCATTAGAGCTGGCTATGGGTTGAAACAAGCTATTTCAGTTAGAATGAATGTTAACAAGATATAGTTTTTAGAGAAGAAATATGCCAACTTAAAAATAATGGGTATACACATTATGTTGAGGCCAGTCACAACATTGTATATGTGCATGTATGGGAGTTTGTATTTTTGCAGGGACTACACACATATAAGGGACTCCAGCCAGAGTCTGCCATGGAGCCAACTAACTTCAAATGTTAAAGGTACCAAACCAACTATGACCTAATTACTGCAGCAACATTATAACTGAAACAAACCTTGAAGTAGCAGACATGAGAAGGCACTGGCAGCGCTTTGGAACATAAGCTGTAAGTGCCTTTATATCATCCTCATATCCATATGACAACAGAAGATCTGCCTGAGACATAATATTTCGAATGAATCATATCATACAATCGTATCACTGTTTATATTATAATATCAAAAAAATGAGCAGCCATAGCAACTGCACACTAATAAATATAACTTGCTACAGTTTAGTGAACACACTTTAATTTTGTGACTCCTGTATGATCTTGGCTAGTATGTTATATTTGCTATTGTACTGCAAATGCTGTATCCAATACTAATAATATATACAAATTTATGCATATAGCATCTAGCATATACAACTGATACGAGATATAAACATATAAGCAGACAAGAAGCTGAGTACTCTTCTAATACAGTCCATTTCTCTTTTCCTATAAGTTTGTCTACAAAACTATCTGAACGATCTTTCAAGCATTGATTCTACAAACAAATTTCAGTGGAGCTACATGTCAATTAGATTCTAATAGAGTTCAAAATATTAACAGAGATTATGAAATGGACAAAAGGGTTGGCATACCTCATCAAGGACAAGAACTGAAAGTGACTCCTGAAGAGCTTTAGCTTGCAGAATACCATTTTTCAAGCATGTTTGTACACAAGCAGGAGTCGATACAACGATATCAGGAAGCCCAGCCAAAGACGTTTTCTACGAGAAAAGAATAAAAAGCGTTATCCTTTTGCAACAATTCAAATCCCAAACCAAATAGATTGTAACAAACTAAATTGACCAACCAAGTCAGAAGCAGACATCGTGCTTTTCAGCTGAACCACTTTTAGTTGCACTCTGCATAGCTCAATCAGTGACGTCACTTCCAAAGAAACCTTTATAAATCCAAAGCAAATTCATAAGCACCAAAAAAAATAAGAATCCCGAAAATTGGGGGAAAATATCTACACTTCTGAATTAGGTTCAAAGAAGCATACTTGCTGGCACAGCTCCCGAGTTGGAACAAGGATAATCACGGCGGGAGCAGCATTGGATTTCGACGGCGAATCAGTAAACAGTTTCTGAAGAAGCGGGAGCAGATAAGCTAATGTCTTCCCGGAGCCGGTTTTGGCTCGAGCCACCACATCTTTGCCTTCCTGCGTCACAGAAAAACACAAATTAAGCAAACGAGAAAAAATACCTAATCGCAAAATTAGCTGAATAAATTGGGGAGAATGCGTACGAGGATGAGGGGGATAGCGACGCGCTGGATTGGAGTTGGATTTTCGATTGATTTCTTCGATAAGGCACGAACTAGGCGGGCGTCGAGCCCCAATTCTTCGAAGCTCCGCTCGTCGTCAACCTCTTCTTCTTCTACTTCTTCTGCAACAACCGCTTTATCCTCTACCTTTTCTTCTTCTTTCTTCTCAGCTGCAGTTTCGCTTTGAGGATTGCGCTTCCTTTTCGCCATTGATGCTGGAGTTTCCAAGCTGAAAGGGGGGTTGCAGGTGAAGACGGTAAGAATTAGGGTTTTTCAGGGGTTTTTTTTTCGGAATTATTGAATTATGAAACGGATCGGATCGGATCGGGTCGGGTCGATGGGGTTTGGGCTTACTTCGCTCTTTTCTTCCTCTCTTTTCATTTCGCTCTTTGCAGCTTGTTAGTTGATTAATTATATCTTGTTATAGATTTATAATAACCTTTGAGCTTATTTGCTTGGTGTCAGAAAAAAAATATGCTTACATTTTAAAATATTTAAAAAATAGGTTACATGGCAATTTAAATATTAAATTATATGCTTAATCTAAAAAAATAATCTAATCTATCGATAATACCAATTAAAGGTCTCAACTCTCAAGCTAATGAAATTGTAACAAAAATTTAGGAATACATTGACTCGGGCTTTCACAGAATAATTTACCCAAAATTTATGTATTCGTACAACCACACAATAGTTGAACTTGTATATTATTGGAAAAAAGAATTAATTGTGCATTTTCTTAATGCTTTTTTATTTGGGACCAGCTAGAAGGCCCTAGAAATCTAACTTTACTAAACACTATTAGAATTAAGCCCTTCTATTTCTCTAATCTCCTCTAATTGTTTACGAGTGTTTTTAGCTTTTGAGGTTTGAAAATTTAACTAAAATTGAAGTAGTTCGAATTTAAACTATAGTCTCATTATTTGTTTTACTATATTAAAATAAATATATCCCATATCCCATTTTAGCTCTTCCATTTTTTTTTCCTCCACGTGGTTTGCCTTTGATTTTTTATATTTCGTGTGGATCATTTTCTAATTCACGCCAACAAGAAATAATTATTAGTTCATCTTAATAATTTCGATTTCGTTCTTAGAAGTTAAAAATGAGCATCTATTCCTTTTCTTTTCCCGCATGATTTTGAAATGAATATGATCCGTTACAATCGGCTGCAAATTAAAATTCCCCCTTTCTATAAAAAAAGCTGTGCAAGAAAAATAAAGTTACATAGTTGTGTCGAGTTATAGGGTAAATGTGAATACTAGATTTATATATAATTGAAATAATGTACGTGATGATATATAATTAAAATGTGCAGTGATTGGGAGTCATGTTTGTGAAACTTTACAACAAACATGCGTTGCCTGGCCCCATTTCCCATCATCACCAAACACGCCCTACCCTTATTCTCCCACAACCTTTCATCACGTCTTCTTTATTCTAATTCTTTTTTTATTCTCCTAAATTATTTTACTATTAGTTATACATAAGTTATTTTACTATTAGTTATACATAAGTAAAGAACTATTATTCAAAATGTGCGAATGTGATGTTTAACCATGTAGAGAATTATTTTTTTATTAACATGAGTATTGGCGTAGCCAAGATTTTGTATTCAGAAGTGCGACAAATAATTACACAAATAAAAACGATAAATAATTTTTTGGGAGGTAGTTGTAAGGCCTCATGCTGGATCTGCCTCCTAACACGAGAAGTGTTATCTGTTTAGATGTTCCCAAATGGACTATAATAGTATATTTTCAAACATCAAAGTTCGTAATAATGGGCTATCCAATATGTGTTATAAAAATAAAAAATAAAAAATTATATCAAGTATTGACCACAATTGAGACATGTGGCAAAGTCTCGTGAACAATGGCACAGATAATTTTTTAAGTCAAAAAAAATTAGGATCATAAAAATCATGACTTCACCAAAGTAGCCACTTATCCACCAACCTCAATCATCATACCTAAAACGGACTTCTTGTGTTTTTACTACGGCTATAATAAGTTTGCTTCCCACACTTAGTCAAAACTCATTGTTGCTTTTCAAAAAGTACTTTGAAAAGTTTTATTACAATTTAATTTTATTACGTTGTCTAACTACAATTTGTAATTACAATTTAATCACAAACTTAGTTCAAAAGTTATGCTTATAACGTAAATTTGCCAAGCCTTTCAACATTTACATTATAATATCGCAATTGACAAACTTTCTCAATGTTTTATTTCGGCCAGTTACATACTTTTACTTTCGGGCTAATAGTCTCATGAATTCATCGAAATGGGTAGGTATTCAAGAATGCTTCGAGTTGTATTTTGAAACGAGGTTTGGCACGTTATTGACTTTGTTTCGATTTGTTGTTAGCTTTGCTTGATACGAACGTAGTGTTTCTTTCACGGGTTGCACTTGCACATCTCGTTTGTTTCTTCGTTTAGATGTTCCCAAATGGACTATAATAGTGTATCTTTGAAAATCAAAGCTCGATTGCACATCTCGTGTGTGATTGAAGAAAAAACAAAACCAAATTCAAAATGAAACCAAAACCTACTCAAATTAAATCGAATTAAATTCCTTCTTCAATTCCTTTCAATTTTGTTGACCCATACTCCCAAATCGATTACACCAACTTCCCCCAACCTTCACATGTATATATGTGAAAAAAACCAATAAAAAAACCAAATCTTTAACAAAAAAAATCTCGAGCCCTCCAACCTACATGCATAGTGGGCCCCAAAATCCCAGTATATTTACATTACACCGTTTCTTTATTTAAAAAAGGGAATAAAATAAGCAAACAGATAAGCTTCAAAATATCCCAAGCAAACAAATTATAAAAGAGTTGACTGAATGTCTCCACAAGAAAATGGGCTTCAAAGTTGGACTCAGCTGTAGAATATATTTCTTTATTGTAAAATAAAATTCACCAAAATTCTATTATTATTATTTGAGAAATGAAAAGAAAAATGGTTGAAAAGGGGAAAAAGAAGAAATTGGTGTAAGAGTAAGTGGAAAAAGGAGATATTTCGATGATTAGGCAGAGGAGGGTGGCATCCCCCCACCCCCCCCCCCACACCACCACACCCACCCAGCTGTGGGTGCCTTCTTTACCTTATACCTTAAATTATGGAGCCAACATTTCTGGCAAACGATGCCGGAAGAAAGCCCTTTTTGCGTAAAAATCATTTCATTTCCCCATATTTTCATCATGCGCATTTTCTTCCGCACGCCAGCAAATTGCTTCATCCCAACAAAAAGCCCCGAATTGAAAAAGAATTGAAACTCCAAAAATCAAAATTCATTCATTTCTTTACATATTTGTACTGAAATTGTCGAGAAAATTCACTACTACGATTGATTAAACATAGGAGGAAAGGAAAAAGAATCACAACACCTACTCAATTACACTAATAATCCCAACTAATTAACAATTTTTTTCTTAAAAAAAAAAAAGAAGAAGGAGAAATCAAAATGAAGCATACCTGCAAAATTAATGAATGGCGATCGATCTCAAATTCTCAGTAATCGGGCATGAGCTGGCTGATCTTGCCTTCATCGTTTTCCGATTTCTTATCCGTCACTCTCAGCCAGAGGCAGACGGCGGTGAAGCTGAGGATCAAGCTGAGAAGGCCGCTGCCGAGCCCGATCCCGACGATCGCGAGCACGGAGAGGCCGCTGCTCTTCATCGGCGGCAAGGGGTAGCCGTAGAGGCCTTTATTCCCGGCGTATGAGCTGGCATTGAACCGCGGCAAGTTCCCGCTGCGATTCCCCAGCGACGACGGAATCGGGCCGGAGAGCTTGTTATTGGACACGTCGAAGACGGAGAGCCTCACCAGAAGCCCTAGCTGCTGCGGAATTAAGCCGGAGAGCTGGTTATCGTGGAGATCGATGACGTTGAGGTATGCGCAGAGCGCCAATTGCTGCGGGATGTCGCCGGAGAGGTGATTCGCGGAGAGATTCAGCACGGCGAGGTTGACCAAATACTGCAAATCAGGTGGAATTGGACCGGAGAGCTGATTCGAGGAGAGGTCTAGGGCTTGCAAATTCGTGCAATTGGAGAGAAAGGGGGAAATTGAGCCCTTGAGGGAGAGGTTCGCGAGGGAGAGCTTGTAGATGCGGCCATTGTTGCAGGTGGCGCCGAGGAGGAAGGAGGTGAAGCCCTGGCAGGGGCTAGCAAACGTATCCTTCGTCCAATTCTGCAGATTTTTTAGGGGATCCTCCAGCGACTGGCTGAGGTGAGTGAGGCAGCGCTCGTCGTTGGGATCGGCGGCGGCGCCGGAGAAGAGGAGGGCGGCGGCGAGGAGCACCAGCTGCCCCCAAATCATCCCCACCATTTTCTAGCAGCAACACATATGAGGGAAAGAGATGCACGCCAAGTGTTTGATGAAATGCTGCGCAGAGGAATTGATAATGATGGTGATTAAGATAATGGTGTGGGAATAATATAAGAAGTGGATGAGTAATCAAAGGGGATTAGTGATTTGCTTTTTTTTTAAATTGGGTTGAATAATATGGAGATGCGTGTTGGCATGTCATGGATGAAATTGAATGATCTATTTCCATGTAGATGAAAGAATAATTTAATTATTTTTGAATTTAGATGATTATAGAGTGGTAGAGTGTATATATAGGTCACATGTGGGTGGGCAGCACTAAAAAAAATGGGTGAAAGTGAAACAACTAGTGAGAGAGGGTTGTGCCAACGGGTGCGGGGGATAGTGACTGCTCCCCAGGGTCATTTTCGTCATTTAGCAATGTCTTATTAAATCTTCATGATTTATTTTTTTTCTTAAATTATGGTGCCTTATAATATATTTTAATAAATTATTCTCATAGAATTATATATTCGTGCATTATTATTTTAACATATCCAACTTACTACTATCAACATCATCAAATAGTACAAGTCAATGAATGACTTTGGTTTTTGTTTACATAAATCGGTGGCAGTCGGTTGCCCGAGACTAAATTAATCTAAGATTATACGAGACCGAATTATTATGAAATAGTTGTCAATGTCCAATACAGCAATATGCAATGAGAATATGAGTAGGAATCATCGTTGCCCGTAGCGGAGTCAGAATTTTAATTTAGGGGGACCCAAAAATAATAAATATATAAATTCATAAAAATTATTTTTAAATAAATAAAAAATAATTTTAATATATCACAATCATATTAGAATAATTATGAAATATATAAAATTTGAATTTATGAATAAATAATTCAAAACAAGGAACTCGCTAGAACTTGTTGTGAATCTTTTAAATTTGTTGAGCCTAAATTGTGATCATTTATTTATTGGATATTCAAATCATGCAATATTCCATAATTGGTACCAACTTGGTGCAAAGTCAACAATTATTACCGGTGCATGATTATTTTGCATGATAATATTATTAAGTTTATGTTTTTGTAATCAATTTTGTTGCTAAGACTTATCTCCATTCTAACAACTTAATAGTTTTTTTAGTTATTTATTTATAAATATAATTGTTGTTCATTCAAAAAGATATTATTGTTGTTTTTTAATAAATAAATGTTTTGGAACAGTAACAATCTTGTTGTGTAGCTCGTGATTTAAGCCAAATGGGAAATTTCTTCAACTATAATAAATATTTGCTGAAGGTCTCGCTATAAGTCTATAACACTGCTGGAACTCATCATTAATGTATATCATAGCTGTCGATGAAATCGAGCTTTTGCCACCAAAAATGATTAACCAAAGTAGGATTTATTAACTTTAATTAAAATTAAATACTAATTAAAAATTCATTTATGCTTTTAATTTAATTATAACTTGCATATTTGTAGAAAATAACGATTTATTGATTTTGCAGCTTCTTCAGCATGGCCGAGTGAAATGTTGGGTTTCAATTTGTTTAATAATTTTAATTAATCAAAGTCGATAGATTGGGACAAATTAAGTTGAAAAAAAAAATAGTGATAGTTTGGGATAGATTTGATTATTTAACCTTTAATAAATATAAATTTGACCATATCAACATTTTATTCGCATTATAGGATATTCAGAGATTTTTTTTGTCGTATACAATTATTATTCACATTGAAAAATAAATGGATATGCAATTATCCTTTTGTTTTCCAAGCATATAAATTATTGTTTATTTCGTCACAAATATATCAAACAAAAACCCCACATATGGATTAAATGAACCCCATTAGAAAATAACAGTATCCATTGTTGAAAATGGCACAACATAATTACCCAACTTTATTTATAAATTTTACACAATTTTACAAAAGTTGAGTTTGGAGTGATTAGAGTTAGACCAAACACAAGTTGGTCACGAGATTCCGTTGATTAAACAATAAAAGCAAAATAAAATCGCTTATTGCGGAAAGACAAATTAAGAAAAAAATTAAAATTTAAACAGTGTATTTATGCTAATTATGAAATTAAAGTTAAGCATGCGTGAGTCCTAAAGATGTGTCATCATAATTGATAAGACGCCAAATCTTTTTGGACTTTATAATAAGGCAAAATACTCATATTCTCAACCTCTATTTGGTTTTTTCAGGATTTTATGTCTTGTCCTAATCTCATCTCATTTATTTTTCTTACAAAAGATTTTTTTCCCTCACCAATAAATTTAAGATAACTTTTTTAAAGAATAATGTGATGATAATTTCATATTGACAACGAAGTGCAGCTTGTTGGTAAGACGCTTCCCTTCCGATCGAGAGGTCGGGTGTTAGAGTCACCCTAGAGTAGCGTGTGAGTGGGTTTTTTTCTTTCTTTGATTCTAATATTCTTTTTAATTTTAAAAGATAACTTTTTTAAAAGATGCATTTGGTTCTAATATTTTTTTTTAAAAATAACCTTTTTAAAAGATGTAGAAACTTTAAAAATCTTGAAATGTATGATTGTACCGTTGTTTCCAATCAAATTGAATTTAAACGTGGCTAACCAGAAATTGACACATACGTACATACCTGTTACATTTATACCAAATTTGTGGAAAAAGCCAACAATGACGACAATCACAACGGATCTTTCCATGCCGAAAATGGAGCTTGAATTAATACGAACAACTCATGCGAATTCAACCTCTATAAATGAATCATACTCACGAACACCTAGGATTCCAAAAATATCAGGAGTAAAGCATTCAAGCAATTTGTGCATTCAGGGTCTTCGAGAAACAATTGAATCCAGACGATTTCTTAAGTGTTCAGACTTTAAAGATTATAGAATTTATACCTCCCTATATATACTCTTGTAAATCGAAAAGCCTATAATGAATGGACTTAGCCTACATTTTGTTCTTAACCTGTAGTAAAAGTTCACTTTTCAACTCGCACTCAAACCTTACCCCTCGACTAAGAATGAATAACTTAAGTTACCTGGAGGCCAAATTTTAGCCAATTGACATTTGACGTTCGACTTTATACAAGAAACTATAAAGGTTTCGATCAAATGTATTCCACCTCATATACACCTTAAAATACTCTTTCCATGCCAACAACAAACAATTTTCATTAATCAAATTTATTTGTTTCTTTTTCAAAACAACACCTAAGGTCTTTGAAAAATACTCTGATGCAAAAACTAGGCACAAAAACTAGAGTTAGGTAGTTAGCAATAGAAAAAAGACACAAAGTGGCATGGTCCAATCTCACCACCACTTAGTTTGCCTATTCATCACACACCCTTTAGTATAGTCTCATCCAAAAACACAAAACAAAGAAACCATATAAATCTGATTTGTGCAATCACAAACATTATAAGCTCCAATTAATTAGTCTATGATTTATTTAAAAAAATGAGATATTGGAGGACTAATTGAGTGTATGAAGGTAGCATAATACCTGGTCCAAAACAGACAACATAATATCTAAGTTCAAGTTGTGTTAGGACCAAAGAATAGAATAGAATCTATCTAAGCTCAAAGAGAGAGAGAGAGAGAGAGAGAAGAGAGAGAGAGAGAGAGATTGTGGGAATATGTTAGACAACCCATTCTTGTATGACTGTGACATTTGTCTCTTGGTCTTTGCTTGCTTCCAATCAACTAATGTTTGTTACTTGGAAACATTAACAAAATATATGGAAAATATATGGAGAAATGTGGCTCATATTTTTGCCTCTTTCTTTACCTAAACCCAAACTCAATAAAAAAGAACTCCTTTTGAATTTTCTAGACTTTTCTATTCTAAAAAATCACATGAATTGGGGACTATTTTGCAAACATTAGTTTTAGGTTTTTTCCATGGAATTTACCTTTTAGTTTTAAGAGAGGTAATATTGTTTAAAACTTGAAATATTCATATATATCTTTTTACGAAAAAATATTCTGAACTATACATGATCACAATCACATATTCAAACAGATTAAGTAATCTTTACTCGAACAGAAATTAAATTTTTGTACCTGCGACATGTCTCTACTATAACGTCAATAGTTGAAGTTTTGAAGTGTAATTTGTGTTATAACTTATGAGATATTTTTGTTAAACAATGGTATTATACTTTATTTTTCCCTATATTATTCTAATTGTGGAAGAGTATAGTGGCGTGTTTTGAATCACAAATTTGTGATTAGGGCGATGATTCATGTGGTCTTATATTATCCAATCTTATTATATGTTGGGTCACTACCTCCTACCATTATCCTTTCAGACACCATATATATATAAATGTTGAGACTATAGTGATTTTGCCTGTGAGGTGGTAGACATATTTCTTTAATCAGAGTAGCTTCGATGGTGATTTATGAGCTCAAATCTGACACAAAATTCAATCATTTTTATATTGAATTTCTAACCACCATAAATCACATTTGTGGTAGGTAATAAATTTGATCCAATTTAGGGGCATCCTACGAAAATCCAAATATCTGCTCTATTTCCTGCTAAAAAATTGGAGATGTGGTTGTTGTAATCCCTAATTTTATATTCTTGAATTCAATTCCCACCTATTTTATTCTTCACCCAATTTACTTAGAAATTTATGTAAATTCAAATATTGATGCGTTCATTAGGATTTATTAATCACAATTAGGAATTTAGGATTTAGTTAGGGATGAAAGGGATATTTTAGAAATTGAAATCAACGACCTAATTATGGTTTTGTTAAATAATGAAATGAAATAATTCTACTTTACAACTCAAAAGATTTGATTTTGCCAGGTCCAAAATGAAGCACACGGCGAAATAAGAGGCACATAAAATAAAATAAAATTATGCACAACTGGAAAATGATGGCCCAAATGTGAGTGTGTATGATGTCAAAATTGAGAGTTTGAGACGTTAGCAAGTCGACCCACTTTGGTCTCATGGTCTCTTATGTTATGATTATTGAAAGTGAGAGAGATATATTGATTTGCATGCGACATTTTCTTGTAGACTAAAAAAGTGTAAAGAGGGACCCAAATGGACTAACTAAATTTTGGGGGTTAAACTAGGTAATTTGGGCCTTATTATAGATGAAGACATCCAAATAGGAGATCATGGGTCTTATAAGGGAGGTCACGTTATTCAAATTTGTAAATATTTTGAAAAGGAAATTCAAATTTTGTTCTTAATTCGATTCGTTTTTACGAAAATAGCACTATAACTACCAAGACTACATTGAATAATCGCTTCTAAATTTCTAATAGATCCAAAATTCAAATATTTCGTCACCAAAATTTTAGTGTCCAAAAAGGTCCAAACCCAATAATTGCAGAATCTATAGTTGTCAAATCAAAATATTGGAAGATTTAATATTTTGGAATCCAAAACATTTCCATTTAGAGTTGGCCAGACTTGCCATACCCATGTCTGAATATTTCAGCCCAAATCGTTAGATGGACTTTGTGATTTGACAATGAGGCCCACCTCACAATATCTATGTAATTCTTTATTGAAATAACAATCAATGCATGTTGAAATTTGGAATGTTGAAAAAACATCTACTCTCTTCGTTTTTTAAATGTTTGTCATTCATAAGAAATAGAGAAATCTACATTTTTAACCTTATTAATCATCAATTTTAAAACTACTAAATAAAGATACATCATGAAATATGTCATAATTTTACTCTAAAATGAGACATTAATTAAGAAAAAAGAATCAAAATACGGCACTCCTGCTCCAAGTGAGAGTAAATTATAAATAATTGTCTCAACTGAAAAAAGATACTAAAAGCCATGTTAAATTTGCGATTATTTCTATTTTCTTTAAGCTGTTAGCTCCAGGTTTACAAATGAATTAAAGCTGCGATTATTGGGTATACCAATATTAAGTAATGCCTATTATATTTATACACGTGAGCATACTTTTCTCATTAACTAACTAAAATGCTAAACGGCTTAACTAATTAAACTAACACTAATAATATTAGTAGATCAAATTTCACGGTGCATGCATGGGAAGAGACAACTTTAAAAAGGGCCACATATATTCCATTGCATTTAAATGTATGATATATCTGATCTAATTAAATTTAAATATAAATTCTAATTGAAAATTGATCAACTTCAATTGGAGTAAATATGCATATATGGTACACATTCAAATACACACAAGTTTTTACCATGCAAGAATGAATGAGGTGAAGATGGTAAATTCCATGGAGAAGGGGTGTGCGAGACGGGGGTGCTGTGCACACCCCTTCTCCATGGAAAAAACCGATGAAGATAAAGGTAACTGCAAATGAGAAGTGAGTGTAAAAAAAACTAGCAATCATACCAACATTTGGGTAAAACCTTCATGAGGTAGTTGTAAATGTAATGATAGGGCAATGAATATAAATGTTTTCTATATTATTTATTGGCCGGCAAATCTTGCAGTTTCCCTGCAAAAATCTACACATGCATCATTCTCAATCTACAGTCCCATTCCCATTTCTACCCAAAATGGCAGGCCACTCTTTAATCTCAATTCCCTTTTCCCCATTGGTCACAAAAATATTAATTACCACTAATTAATCAAGATTAATTTAATCATTTGTGCTAATCATGTTTGATCTGGGGAAACATTTCCAATTGTTAACTCCCAGTAGGGGCTCTGTTTGAGTCTGGACCATTTTTCATAGAAAAGGAGAAGAAAATCACATCATTACTCTGCATAGAAAAAGCTTCACCAAATTGGAGAATTTCATTTTTTTTTTTCACTTTTACTAGTTATGGGCTTTATATCCAAGTCAACAAGAAATTTGCCTAAAATTTAAAACACCAATAATATCATTGAAAGTGCTCTCCAAACCGGTTTAATTAGTGGAAAAAGATGGCCATTAGTTCCTAGACATAAAATTAAACCTACAAACAAAACAAAATTAACCACCACCCCTTAATTCGCCTTGTAGAAAATCTAGCCCTAAAATTCCCTTTTGTACATAGCAAAAGATAGACATTCATCCGACGTTGAAACTAAAAAAAACCATCGATCACGACGAGTCGGCGGCCCACGCGGAGAAGAGCGGCACCTGGGGCCGCATCCGCGTGGCAGCCGGGACCCACCCGGCCGCGTCCCCGCCCCTGGCCGGGCAGGGGAAGAACTTGCTCGGCAGGGGGTGGAACTGGATGGGCTGGTCGGGGCCGGGGCTCCCCTCCCTCGAGGAGTTCGTGACAAGGGACGAGGCCGCAGACAAGTGGGCCCCGCCCCCGGCCTCAATTCCCGCCAACGCCTCGAGGCCCGCTTTCTCGTTCGTGGAGTGGTAAAGCGCCATCTTCCACTCACTGTTGGCACAACCCTCCTTGGAGCTCTCGTTGGCGGCGGCGATCGCGGCCGCCGCCACCGCCGCCGCGCCGGCGTCCTTGATCCGGCGGGCCAAGTCGCCGGGGAGGAGGCCGTTGCTCTCCATGATCCGCTCGACGTCGTAGCGCGTGATGTCGAAGTTCGTCACCGCGTTCACGCCGCGGAACTTGATCGCCGCCACGTCGTACGCCTCCGCCGCCTCCTCCTGCGTGCCTGAAAGATCATCGAGAAAACCGTAAGAACTCGAAACTTCTAGAAGGAAGCGAGTGAGCGAGTCGACTCACTGAAAGTGCCGAGGTAGAGATCCTTGTTGCCGGCGACTCGGCCGATTCGCGCCTGCCACCGGCCGTGTTGATGATGTCTGCTAAAACAACAATACACAATATTCTCAGATTATTATTATTTTAATCTAATTTAATTAAAACTTAAAAAATCATAATTAAATAAAATGGAAATATATAGACCTTGTGACTCCTCTATAGATGGAAGCGCCCCTTGAAAAACCGCTGCTTTTCCTTCTGAGATGAGCCACGTATTCTTGCCGGCTCATGTTCTTCATTTCCTCCAACTCTTGTTGATAATTCTCCAACTGCATTAATTATAATTAATTAATTGCATGATTAAGAGATGTAATTAAGTAATTAAATAACTAATTACCGGAAAATTAATGTGAGTGGAAGGTCCCCAGTACTTGAGTGCAGCCAAATCATAAGCCCGGGCCGCTTTTTCCTCCATATCATATCCCCCTAAATTGGCAAACATTAATAAGCCTCTTTATTCACAAATTCTCCCCCTCTTTAAATAGTAATATTTCAATATCACTAAACTATTTTTACCTAGGTAAACTGCACAAGTCCGCGTCACCCAGCCAAAAAAAAGAAAAAATCAGAATTAAGTCAGTAAAATCACATAAATAATTATTAATCAATAATAAAAAAATAGAAAAACTAACCTTGCCTTCCCTTCCTGCTCTGGCCCTCCTTCTTGCAACTGTTGTCCCATAAATGTGCTTCGTATCGCCCGGTCCATCGATGTCTAGTTTTTTAAATTGATAAAAGGTGAATAATTATGAAATAAATTTATCAAAAAAAGAAAAGAAAAATTGAAATTAATTTACCTAGTGACGCCTCTATACTGAGAGGTTCTCTGGCCGAAGGTATCAATGGATTTCCGATGCACAGTCTGCTTCTGCTCGCCTCGATCTTGCCCTCTCTTCTTGCCGATATCCAATGCGGCGGCGCATTCCGGCGCCGGCGCGGCGGTGACGCAGCTCGACTGCGAGCCGGGGCTCATCGAAAGGCTCAGCGTATGCAGCTCGTTATAGCCGAGCTGATCTCCGCCGCCGCCGCCGGATATTTGCTCGTCGGAGATCTGCGGCGGCGGAGGCGGGGAAACCTTCTGCGGCGGCGCGTAGTAGTGCGGGTACTCCCCCTGCAGCTGGCCGAAGAAATCCTGCCCCGTGGCGCCGCCGCCGCCGCCGTACATGCTGTCGAGGCTGAGCGCCATCCCGCCGCCGTGGTAACCGTGGGCCCCCATTCCTCCCGCGCCGAAGAAATCCTCTAGTTTCGGCGCACCTGCGCCGCACTGCGATGAGCGGTTGATGGCCTCCATCAGGCAAAGAGAGCCGTCCGATTTAAGCGGCATGACGGTGAGATGCGAGTAGAAAGCGGGGTTAGTTTCGCCGTCAACGCCGTAGCAGAAACCCGGGTTGTAGTTGAAGTTGATCGGGACGGTGGAGGTAACGGCGTTAGTGCAAGGGCTGTTTTCCATCGCCGGAGCTGCGGAGAGGGAGAAGCCTAGCCAGTTGTTGCTGCTTTCATCGCCCATTTTCGAAATTGAAAATTGAGAGATTAAAATTGTTTGGAAATAATTGAAAAGAGAGATTTGTTTTGTTAGTCAATCATTGGGAGGAAATGAGCTAATGATGCTATTTGGTTTTGTTTTATAGGGGCAGAAGTTGAGTTTTGAGAAGAAACGAAATCTAAGGCAAAATCTATTGAATCTATGGTCTCTTTCTTTTGCTTTTGTTTCAGTCTCTTTAAAAAGAAGAAGAAAGCAAAGCCCTTTAAACTAAACAAAAAGAATGAGTTCCAGCAAGCAATGCTGGGCATCGCTCCAGCATTCCATAGGGATCCGTGCTTGAGAAAGACATTTTCTTTTGCTTTTGAAATTAATTTCCCTTTTTTTCTTCACACTTCGAATTAATCGATCATGCATTTAATATAAGTGGTAATAGATTTTTTCCCACAACTTTCATAACAAAAAATTGTTTCCGTACTCTATTATAAGAAGAACAAATGTATGCATTGTGGATGGCCATAAGTCGATTCAATAGGAAAAAGAAAAATGATTCGTTCAAAATTTTTAGATCAAAATAAAAATGAATTGATTGTTTTATCATAAATTTAATTAACTATTAATGATAATTAGTATTTTATTAATTTTTATTTAACTTTATAAAATAAAAAATATGGTTTTGATCTAACTAATATTTTAGATTCCATTTAACTAATTTGCAAATTCAAAATTTGATTTTAATATAATATTCAAATTAGAAAATAATAATTATTGAGTATAAATTTAATTTATATTTTAAAATTAATTAATTTTATTTAATATTTAACACTTGAAAATACTAATGTTGTTGTAGCATCACTCTTATAAGAAATATGCACCATATGTTCTAGTAATTCCCAAAAATGCCTTTAAATGTTGATAATAAGCTGTGTTTACCCCCAAAAGCCTAGGACTCAAATGTAAAGGTATTCGGCAGAAAACTTAAGGCAACCAATCAACATTTAAGGATATTTTTGTTAATTAGATCATGTGGTGCATATTTCTTATATATTAAGATGAAAATGATTTATTGTTACGAAATAGGGGGAAAACATAAGCCTCAAACAATCCAAATTTTGGCGACATAATTCCCAACCAGGGTATCTCTATTATTTGTTGCAGAAACAGATGCGAATTATTATTATGGTTTTGATGAAAGCTTCAAAAAGGAAAAATTGTTTTGTTGCAACTTGCAATTAAATTGATGGATTGAAGAAGCGGGCAGCCAAAATTAAATGTCGCATGTATGAATTAGTAATAATTATGATCATAACGTTAATCGATTTTTTTTTCCAGCCTAGCTAGGCTACGTTGTTCTATTCTGCCCCACTTGAAAAGGCCCCCCCAAAAAACACAAAAATAGATCTTAATTTACTTCTCTATTTCTATTTATTAATTTTATTTTACACACCTTCTATATATGGAATCCATTAATTTCCTGGTACAATGGGGCACCCTTTGTCATTCTTATATTATATTATGACTATTTTAACTACACACACGTCTCATTTTATTTTTTAATGTTAATCATGTCGGTCTCTTATTTAGAATCTCGTGCAATGCCTTCTAAATCGTTAAAATTTAATAAATTTGATGCTACCATGCTACAAGATTTTCATTATTTTATTATATTGCATCCTTGCATGGAGACAAAAATAAATATTGAAGGTTGAAGCACATAGAATCTAGATATGGATACAGAAACAAAATATTGCATTAATTGTCTATATATAATTTCCGTCAAGTCAACGTCATTTCCCAATAATACATTTTTTGTGGATATATCTAAGAATTGTTATGATACTCTCTATCTGGGGACAAAATGAAGCCGGGTCCGAAATAAAAATAAAAATTAATTGACACATTTTCAATATTTGGATCATGAAAATTCATCAATTTTTACGATGAACTAGTCAATTTTCATAAAAGAGGTTATTACGAGGGTCTAGTCCCATTGTGTATGAAAATTCAAAATCGAATTCTCCGTTGTCGTCGTCGGGGCCGGGTTGCTAATTAATTAACTATATACTCAATTTTTATCTACACGTGATTTTTTTATTTTTTTTGTACTTTGCCTACAAGCTTAAAATATACATGTGGAATTTAAATAAAATGGTAAAAAAAAATTAGTGTAGACAGTCATTTCACAAGAAACACTATATATGTAAATGTTCTGGCGCTACACCACAGTCTAAGTAGCTATGATTCGTTGCATGGCAAAGGCTAAACGATGCCGTATAAATAAAGTGTTGATAGAATTCCAGAAAAGTGTGTGACCTATCCATGTTCAGCGTTACAGAAACTCAGAAAAAAAAAATGTATATGTGTAAGAGTCTTTTTTTTTTTTAATTAAAAAATTATTTTAATTTTAAGATAATAAAAGAAAAGTGGGTTTGACTGGGAAAATGCATGCTTGTGCTTTTTTGAATTGTACCTTAGTGAAGAGGAAGAGCCAATATTTGAACTGCACAAACACAATGCTATCCAAATGTGGTTATTGAGCAGTTCCCAAATCTTAAATAACTTTGTACATTGTGTTGCATTATGTATCTCTCAAATAATTAATTATGTATTTTTTTATTTTTAAATTTTTCGTACGTACGTTTGGACTATGCATTTAATGTTCATTGACAGTGGTGGTGTGGGAAATCGACAATAATAATGTAATGGCATTTTCAAACTGAAAACAAAATGGGATGGGAGTGGAAAGAGTGGAAGACCCTTTTCTAGTATGTATGTATAGTATTTTTTTAAGAAGAATAATTTAATGTATTTTGATGAGAGGTAGAGAGAATATGTTGCGTACATGCATTATTTTGTCTTCAACATATTTTTTTATAAAAGTAAAAGTGAAAATGAAAAAGTATCTTGCTAATAAATTTTTGGAAGTCTCAAATTTTTACCCTCTAGCTTGTTCTCTGCATTATTTACCTTTTTTCCCTTTAGTATATTATATATAAAACAGACCCCAAATTTGCCAAACAAACTCGAAAGGAGACGAACATATATGTCCCGAAAGAAAAAAAGAGAGAAACGTTGTTTATTATTTATAATAATAGTACAAATCTTGATCATTATGTAAAATATATATAGAATTAAGGCCGTATAAAATTGAGCTTAGTAGAATTTATACTTTGAACATATTTTTGCTGGAAATGTTTATATGACTTTAATTGAGAGAATATATATGTTGAAACAATAAATACTACTAGAAAATAATGAAACGTCCCAAATTATGATGAGATAGCTCCAAATTAAGGTGATGATATAGCTAGCCTCAAGTTGAGAGGCAGAAATTAATTGATGATAGGTGACCTGCAACATTATGTAAATTGGATAGAGAATCAATGAACCATCAATTCCCTAAATTTCTACCAACATGTTGGAAGAGTATTTATTGGTGTAAGTCGTGACATAATATTCGTAACATATGTGTGTGTAGCTTATATTGTTTGTTTTGGTTCTTTATAAAGTAAATGTCTGATATGAATCATATAGATTCGTGTGATTATGTTTAATTACCGTCTCTTAGATGAGATATCTAATATCCATATTAATACTAATTTATAATATATTATTACATTTTTTTTTCACATAAAACAAGTAAAATAAAAATAAGAAAGAGATAATTACTTGTTAATTTTAATGGGAAGATAAGATATAGCCAAAAGGATAGTGTTGTGTGGAGAAAGCAACAAGACATTAAGTATTGAAACTTATGAAAGCACCAACTCAGCCAGGTTAGATTGCGTAGATAGGAAAATAAACTTAGTAAAACATGTTAGTTAGAGTGGCATTTATAAGGTTGTGGGGTTAAGACACGCACGTGCATGTATTATTAAACTAATAAAATATTGATACATCAATTAATGACCACTCTAAAAAACAACACTTCCCCTTTTTTTATATAGTAATAAATACGGAGTTTATGATTTTCAAAATTCCAACAAATTTTAAATGGAAGCAACGTTAATTAGTAATTTGTTTATGTAATTTACAATCGTGGATTGAGAAAAGAGTGATGCTAAACAACCACATTATGGCCACTCACACAAAGGCAAAATTAGTAGTTTTAAGTGTTAAATATTATATAAAATTAGTTTATTTTAAATTTTAAGTTAAATTT
>JAYJMF010000027.1:799148-819016 GCA_036873715.1 Salvia sclarea | reverse complement strand
TATATATATTTATATTGCTGAAGACTATTAATTACTTCTTATATAATTAAAGTGTTATCTGTTTTAGAATATATATCTTCCTATAAAATAAGTACTACTTTTATATTATGTCTCGCATGCATGTACATTTTTTTGGTCATTGGGATAATGTTACACAACTATTAGTTTCTTGTTTTTATACTGTTTGTAAATTAATATATTGTTTCATATATTGAGTGCTTCTTCATCATGGGATTTATTGGTGTATATTCATACAATTTCGTGATCAATATGTATCCTTCATGTGGAGAATGGAAATTACATATCCTTCATGAGGCTACTTGCGAGCAAGTCAAATGATGAGAATGCAATAACTTAAGCATTTATATATGCCAGGCTATATTAATATTACATTTGCTGCACCAAACATTATTAATTCGTGCTGGTAATAATAGTTGTTTCATTTGTTGCCTCTCTTTTTTTAGTCATGGGAATTTTGTTGCTATATTTATAAGTGGGTCAATAGTAATTTATAAGCAATATATACAATTGTCGTTATTATCTATACAATTTAAATACAATACTATATATTTCTGTATCACTTTATATTTTTCAATTTGTTTTATATTCAATGCCCAAAATAAACGTAATAAGCTCGGGATGTCGGGAGTATTATAATTTTAAGGATATAATTTGAAGTGCTCAAGAGAAAAGGTTTAAGGAGATAAAAGATGATTTGCATTTTGCTAGTAAGTTTATGATAATATAACCTAAAGTAAAATAAAAATTAATTGATCAATGGAATATATAATAATGGCCAAATTAGAAAAGAAGCATAAAAAGCTACAGCTAAGTTAATAGTCTAATCTAGGGTGTTTTGACCAAATGAGTTTTTAGTGAAGTGAGATTTGAGAATCTAGAGATAAATACAAGAAAAAAATACCGAATATTGATCAAATAAAAATATAGTGATTTTGGCAAGTATTTTATGATTAGGTCACGTGGGTGTGAGCTGGACCCCATTCCGACAAAAGATATACAACTAAAATTTGGATGAAAGAAAGCCATGCTCGTGCGATGCGGAAATACAATAATACCCTCAACAAGAAATGCATTTCTTACGCCAAGAAAATTTTTATTGGAAGCAACTTACAATTGCTAAAAAGTGGAATAGAGTAGAACCCAAGTTTTTTATGTGTTTCACAACTCAATCAAATAATAATTGCAACTTAGGTTTGCTTTTTTAAAGAATCTAATTATTTATTTATTAATTGTAAATTATAGTGTATATCAAAGATTTTACCCAATATTAGTACTAAAAAATTATTGTTATCTATAGTAGTATGTGTTTTTTTGTAAGATACATGCAAACATTGACATACATGCTTTTTTAAACAATATCAATTTGGCCTCTTATTTTCAACCATATAGTGCATAAGTTGGAACCGTCCTAATTTAATTAATACATAAATTTTTTTCCTAATCACAATTTGCACTTGTTGTAATAATTTTAATAAAATAATATTTTTTTTAGAAGACCTTCATAATAAATATATGATCCCATGAACATTATATATAAATTAATAATCTCCTAAAATTACAAAATAACTAGACTAATTAATGAAGTATGAGCGATTGTCATGTTAATCATAATTTCTATTCATGGAATACATAACAAATTAGCTCGAAATCTCTGATTATTGCTCCAATTTAAAGAAATAGCAACATGTGGAATAATAATATGATCAAACAACGCATATATACCAATATTGAATCTCCCATGGCGAAACAATTTTTTAAAATGGTCATCCAACAAGTCACGTCAATATTCGTGACATAAACAATGACTTTTCAGAACATTTTTGCTAAATTATCAATAATTCATCATTATAATAGAACTAAAATAGTTTAAGATATACTTTTGTTGTTGAAATTGTTGAGATCTTATATTGGGTAAGAAAAGATTGTGAATAGGATGAGAGATGAAATTGCAATGATTTAATTGAGAAAGAAAGGCCGTACAAGAAAATCTAGATATGCATGGAAAAAAGAAGAAAGGAAAAAAGAATTAAGTGTGGGAGAGTATGAATACTCCTTTTTGTCCTTGGCAAACCTTATTCATATCACAACTACTTTTCTTGGCTTATTCTAATAGTGGGGTTTGCTCCAAAATATATATGAGTAAGATAGGTCGTAAACATTTTAAATGCACATTTATTGTGTTTGGACTAAATTTATGTGACATTACTTACATGACATGGTTCCTATGTTCAAACCCAATCTCCTCGTGTTTTTCATCCCATTATTATCAAAACCCCTACTACTACTACTACTACTATTATTATTATTATTATTATTATTAGAGTAATAGATTTAATTGGGTATTTTCAAGATATAATTGTATTAACACTTCAATCGACGTGGAATTCAACAAAAAAATATAATACTCAACTATAATTCATTTATAACTCGGTAGAGCTAAATTATAAAACGTCTTGTCACAACTAACAAATATAAATACTCCCCCATCTAAAACATGTACTGTACTCCCCCATTCAATTTGTTTGTCCTAAATTTATGATTCACTTTTTTAATATACTCAAAATTTAATGTTCATTAAACTCGGAAATATCTTTCGTTCCAATGAAGATTATATTTTTCTTAATTAAAAAGAATTAATTAATACGTGCATGCAAGTTGTGGGAGCATCAAAATCATCAAAATGGTGGGTCTGAATTTACAAACCCCCCACATAAAAAAGAAGATAATTTTTTTCTAAAAATACCAATTTTATGCGCATTAATTGATGCCACACTCCTTTATTCCTGTCCCATATTTTCTAATCATGATCATTAAGGTTATTTAAGTAAATCCCTGATTTAGATAAATCTGAATTACACAGCCATTTATTTTCCCAAACAAGGATATACTTAAATTAAATATCTCCCTCTCCCTCTCTTATATATAAATAAAAATAGAAAGGAAAATGGGTAAACTCTCTTTGCAGCTCTCTTCCTTAAGCATAAGCTCAATAGCTCTCTCTACTTTCTCTCTCTAGAAATTTTTGGCTTTGCGAAGAAGTTGCTTGAGATGAACTCATGCTGTGGTGTGGGGATAGCCCTATAAACCGGTTGGATTTTCAAGGAAAATGGATTTTGGAGTGGTGAGCCACAAGCAAGCCTCTCCTAATGCAGGCTGTCTGGGTTCAGCTGAGCCCAGCGATGATAGTAAGGGCCATGGATCTGTGAATCTCAAGCACCAGAGATCTGAGGATTGCTGGAAATCGCACAAAATGCTCAAGCCTGCCGAGCTCGATTTCTCCTCCAAAATGCTCTCCGACACCTTCGCCGCCTTCGGAAGATCCAATCTCTGGCCGCCGCCGCCGCCGCCGGACGACGGCCACAAGATGCTCTCCTTCTCGTCGTCGCAGCCGCCGCCGCACGCCATGGCGGATGCTGGTAGGAGCATCGCCTTCTCGATTTGCCAGGATGAAGCCAACACTGGAAATGGAGGTATTCAAAATTCATTTTGTTTTTTATTTTTGTCTTGAATTGAAGAAAATTATGCTAAATTTAATTACTTTAAGATTTGATTGAGTGTTTACTCTGTGATTTGTGTTTTTAGGGTGTAAATTGACTTTAATTGATGTAGCGTTGAAGATTAGGAGATTTGGTTTGGTTAAGATATTTTTACCTTTGGCAATTTGATAGATTTAGCTTATAACTGAATTTAATTGATGATTTTGTTGAGTGTTTACTCTGTGATTTGTCTTTTTAGGGCGTAAATTGACTTAATTGATATACCGTTGAAGATGATGAGATTTGTTTGATTAAGATACTTTTACCTTTTGCAATTTGATAGATTTAGCTGATAACTAAATTCTCCCCGTGGATTATGAATTGTGAGTTGGAGTTGACATCCACTGTTAGGTAGACTTTGATTTGATTTTTTCCTCTTATGATTTGTGGTTTAGGATGTAAATTGACTTAATTCATTTATCGTTGAAAATGAGGAGATTTGGTTTGGTTAAGATGTTTTTACCTTTTTCTCTTGATAGATTTAGCTTATGACTAAATTCTCCTCGTAGATTATGATTTATGAGTTGAAGTTGACATCAAGTCATCAACTGTTAGGTTGAAGCAGAATATCAATCTATTAGCATTATCTAGTTGCAGCTTATTCAAGTATATTTGCACAGACGCTTTTTGGATGTTGATGTTTTGAGACTGTTGAAAGTGAAAAGAAGAGGAAAAAAAAGGAAAATGCAATTTTTGTTGGCTCATTGGAACTGATTTCAGGCAGCGGGGTGCGTGGGAGTTTTTCGAGATTGAAAGGGCCGTTTACTCCATCGCAATGGATGGAGCTGGAACACCAGGCTTTGATCTATAAACACATTGTTGCTAATGTCCCTGTCCCTTCCAACCTGCTCGTGCCTCTCAAGAGATCCCTCTATTCATATGGATCGCCTGCGTCTTACGCCTCCAATTTTTGTACGTTTCCTTAATCTTGTTGCGCTCTAGATGATCTCACTGCTCATAGCATGAACATGATCCAATCTTTGATTTGGGATTCAATTTGACCGCCGTTATGTTTTAGTTGATATGCTTTATTTTCTATTTGTTGTTTGAAGAAGTTTTTTGATAGTTTTCCATATTGTTCATTCCCAATCCAGCTAAGGTATGAGTAACTTTATGGCCTCATCTTCGAAAATAGGCAAATTTAGCATAATTTTTGCTTTGTTATTACAAATATATCCCTGTTGCGTGACAAAGTTGAAGTCTTGTTGATGTGGACCAACGGAGGATGATGTTGCCTTCAAGACTCAACCACATAAGATAATGACGATGTCGTCATTTTGTCGTACGTGGAAAGATTTGACAGCCACATTATCCTCCCGTTAGTCCACAGCCACAAGTCTTCAACGCCGTTACATATTGAGCTACATTTGTATTAATGGAGCAAAGGTCGGTCTAAATTCACCTATTTTAAAGGGTCAGACCTTAAAGTCACTATACGGGCAAGTAATAAATAACGTGAAGACCGCAGAAACTACGGCATTTATATATTTGGGGCTCACAGTTTGTTCGCGCGATGGTTGCAGTAGGGTGGGGTCCTTTCCATCTGGGGTTCTCCGGCAGCAACGATCCCGAGCCGGGTAGGTGCAGGAGAACAGATGGGAAGAAATGGCGGTGCTCGAGAGATGCTGTCCCCGATCAGAAATACTGTGAAAGGCACATTAACAGGGGCCGCCACCGTTCAAGAAAGCCTGTGGAAGGCCACGCTGGCCATGCTGTCTCCGGATCCGCTGCTTCAAAGGTGGCATCGATTGCTTCCTCCTCATCAGCATCGGTGATGTCCACCAGCAACGCGTCCAACAGCCTCAGTGCGATGCAACACCAACTCAATTCCTTGCAGTCTAACACCGCTTCAACTGACCATCTCGTTAGCAGGTCCATTATTATTAAAGTTACTATTTTTCTTGTGATTAATGCTCGATTTTCATTTGTTTCTAAAACGAGATGCGCCTATTTTACAGATCTCAAGACTTCCGAGGCCTCTCGTTGATACCACCAACGATCAGTGTGAAGTCGTCGAAAGACACCCCGTTCTCCGTGCAGAAGCAGCACATCCCGTTCGAAGAATCGTCGCACTCAGAGTTTGGGATCGTCTCGTCCGACTGCCTTCTCAATCCTTCCGAAAAGATATCCTACATGAATAGCAGCAACTCGGATTCTTTCAACACGAAGGAGGCGGCCAACACTAGCCAACATCCGGTTCACCATTTCATCGATGACTGGCCGAAGGACCAGTCGGATCGTGCCTCGGGTTCGTGGCCGGAGGAACTCAAATCCGACTGGACTCAGCTTTCAATGTCCATCCCAATCGCTCCGGATTTCTCGTCCTCGTCCAGCTCCCCCGCGCAGGAGAAATCCACTCTATCGACTCTGAGGCTCTCTCATGAGGTCGACCCTATCCACATGAGCCTCGGAGTGAGTCACGACCTAGGTCAATCGGTCGACAAGCAATCACCGTGGTCTCCAATTATTTGGGGGAACTCGATGGGAGGGCCGCTCGGGGAGGTGTTGACGAGCACGACCAGTGGTGGTGGAGCCGGCCCGAGTTTCTCGTCTCTGAAACCGTGCAAACGCAGCCCTCACCTGGGGTCGTCTCCCACGGGTGTTCTGCAGAAATCGACGTTCGTTTCCCTCTCCAATAGTAGCTCCGGGGGAAGTCCGACCAATGCCGACAACGGCAAGGCTCTCTGCAACGACTTGCTCGGCTCGGCCCTCGTTGCGTCGGCGAGTATTCAGACTCTCTAAGGCTGAGAGTGAATGGCTGTGGCTTAAGGCCGAGGTAAATTAAGGTGGTAATACAACAACTGTGTGTGGCTTATTGAATTGTGTTGTTTTTATTTATTTTTCTCTTCTTATTATCGACGAACCTTTGTAATTTGGTTTATTGTAAGATTTTTATCCGATCTTGTAACCGCCTTCTTGGCTTTGATGATATGTTGGTTAATATATATGTGCTTCAGTTTTACTATGTCTTTTCCGACAGCAATGCAAGTTTTGTGGATTTTGTTGTATTTTACTTATGTTTCATGTTTCAGGGGTTTAGGAAATTTATAATGGGTTTTAAGTGGCAGTAATATAATTTTGAAATTTTAATGTTACATAAAGGGCTAAAATCAGAGTAAAATTGACTTTTTTAGCTGGGGTCACAGTAGCAAATAAGCAGAGTTTTGGAGGTCATAAACATGAACTAAATTTGATCTTATCCAAATCATAATTTTACTTCATTTAAATAAAGGTTATCTACTTATCTGCTTAAAGCTGTGTATGTTATGTAGTATGATTTTATAATGTTTACTTCAAAACAATTACTCTTTGTTTTTTTTGTATTAATTTTATTTATTTTAAAAAAAAATAGCTCACTCATCTAACCGAATATCTTAAAGACGTTTTAGAATATCACGTGACACAACTTCCTTACCCAGCGATCAAGAACAACGGAATTTTCCTCGGGGTAAATAATTCACACAAATTAAAATTCGATTATATAATGTTGAATTGTTGAATAATTCGATTATAAGATGAGTTTTTTTTGCAAAAGAATGTTGAATTGAAAAATAAAACTTGATTTTTGGAATATAACCAGCTGGGAGCTGGGATTTTTTTCTAAAACTTGTTTAAAATACAATCGACAATGAGAAAGGAAAATACTTGCAAATCTTCAAGGGAAAAATCGTGAAAAACACGACAAAATCAGAAAAAGTAAACCAAAACATTTTATTAACAATTAGGAGTAATTAACATGGCGAAAACAACAATTAATTGAGCTGCAAAATGTTATTTAACGTCAATTAACTTGAAAATCAACCACCTAACCAACCAAAAACTTATAAAACCAATCCATTTTCCACAGCATACCACAAAAGCTTTTATTTTTGAAATAAAAAAGTAGAAATTATTGAATTGAAGAAAGGGAATAGCTCAGATTCTATGGGTGTATAGAGAGTCTGTCATGCCAATGATAGCTTTCAGAACGAGGAATTGTATTCTAATCACCGCTAATACCCATTTCCAATTGAAAAAAGATGATGAAGAAGAAGAAATCGAGAAAAAAAAAATTAAAAAATCAAGGATGAAATCACGAAGCGGCTCAGACACGCATAAAATTCAGCATATATGTATAAAACAAAGTCCATAACTCAGTATCGAGAAATGTTTCTTTCTTCACAGCCTCCAAATAATCATCAATCAAATCCAGAAAATGAAAACCTAAATTTGGCAAAGGATTATAAACACAAATCAGTAGCTGCGGAAGTGAATAGCTGCAGATTTATGCATCATCAATTTATAGGCCCCGATGCAGGTTTAGGGTTCAGCATTTTATGGGCCGCGGTTTTAGTTTAAGCCCATTTGTGTAAACAGCTGGGCTGGGCCCATTTATGGCTATGAATTTCAAGTGCTAATTAAAATTATGTTGGTCAATGTTTGGATATTAATCTTGTGTCATATAAGTGGATGAGATTCAATGTCTCATAATTTTTCGTGTGTTATCGTGTCCTATTATTATATATATTTTTAAAAATATTTTTTGATGTTTTTCTATTATAATATTGTGATCGATATTTAATTTTTATTTTGAAAAAATATATTTAAAAAAAATTATACTCCTATGTCCTAACTTTGGATTATCAATATCCTAAAAATGAATTATGATCCACTAGAAATAAAATACTGGATGGAATTAACCTTATTAATAAAATATATAAAATCGAAATGGAAGCAAAAAGTACGAAAAAAAAATCAAAGAAAAATAAAAGTGCGACAGAAAGGAGGGAAAGTTAATGGTGATCTTCCATTCATTATGAGCAAAAAAAGTTGGGGTTTATTAGTTAGCCTAATACATGATCATTGCAAACAATGATAACCAAAGATCCCACTCTTGAGTCCTGACTAATTAATTAAAAGGTTCGTTTTTCTTATCCAACATTCCTTTCTTAAATTACAATCCAAAAAATGGGTGCAATTTCACTGTCTATCCACATTCAAACAACTTCTTGACTGGTTGAAGACTAACCACAAGATTAAACCACTTCTTTTATAGTACCAAATTTCCAATTAATTCCATGTCATTGCACTGATCTTGTTGTATATATCCAATATATATATATGTTGGTGATTTTACACCACTATATACAAAATTAAGAGTAATCTAACTTACTATTATATATTCTCTTTATATTTTGCAATGATTATGTATTATTCTAACTAATTAAACCCCAACTTTTTTGCTCATAATTAAAGAGTAATCTAACTTACTCTACAAATAATTATAAAACGTAAAAGAAAAGGGATATCAAGTGATTCATAAACTACACATGAGAAATACATAATACTATGAAACAAATCTTGCATGGCATTTACCTACAAATGGACTTATTCCACTCCACCAAATGCAATTATAAAACTAATAAATTTACTTCCAATTTTTCATTAATTAATTTGTAGACATGCTGCGCATGCAAAGCTTAACGTACAAGTTGTGTGTGATAGGAAAAATTAAATTACCTTATACCTTTTTCGATATATAAGTTGTTACATTAGTTAGTGTTTCCCACAAGAAAACTCATCTTTTCTCGTAAGTATTTCCCCCAGTTTCCGACCACGACACCCTAACACCTCCAAAATAAATTAATTAACAAGAGTTGTACGTGATAAAAAAAAAAACAACATTGAGAAAATTGTCAATTGAATCACGAACTATACCCCAAAATATAATCACAACACAATTTTTGGATCTTAGCAATTAAATAGAGATGAACTTTCAATTTTTGCAATTGTGCATAAATTTGACTCTTCACCGATTTTTTATGAGAAACATCGTTTAACATGAAATTTTTTAAGTCAGTGTAGGAAAAATTAGTGTTGAATTAAATTTTTGCCCACTAAAAAAATGGCTCGAGGTTCAATTGCAAAAAGTTGAAAGTTCAAATATTTAATTGACAAAATCTAAAAATCATGTATGTAATTACATTTTTACGTATAATTTGTGATTTATTTATTTGACAGTTTTTTCCTAAAAGACAATCACATGCTCCTTTTCAAGTACAAACATATGTTCACCAACCCAAATCTCCACAATAAAATACCACTTCATAACCAAAAACTGGAAACTAAACCACCCTTGAAATATCCATTCATTCAATTCCAACATATATATACATTAATTAGAATAAGAGCCCAAAATATTAGGATATCATTGAGAATGAGTCACATGAAATTCCCATTTTCATGGGAAGAGAAGCCAGGAATCCCCAAATTCCAAAACTCGGACATGGAATTCCACAACCTCAAAATCATGTCCGAGAAGAATGAGGAAAGCTCCGTGGTGGCGGCGCCGCCGCCGCTGCCGCCGCCGAAATGCTACAAGAAGGGCCTCCGGCGGCGGCAGGATGATCCATTCCTTGCAGCACTGAAATCATGCACCAAAGCCAAAGGAGATGAAAATGATGTGTTTAAGGAGAAGATTAATAATGCTTTGAGTAAGAGAAGCTTCTTTTCTTGCAAGAACTCTTGCAATGTAGAGGATGACAATTTGGTAAAGTTCTCGAAGCTTCCACCCATTCCTAAAGAGAGGTACTATGCTAGATCATTTGTTAGGAATTTTAATTGAAATTTTTAGATGCATGTAATAGTTGCAAATAAAAACCATGCCACGTTTTATTACTAATTCCTTTAACATAGTTTGGTTAGTTAGAATTTTTTTTTTTTTTTTTTTCTAGGTGCTGGTGTTTCTACATATCTTCAAAAGTAAATAAAAATAATAGCTTCTTCTAATTTTTAAATGATCGATCCATGGAGCCTTGGCCCAGAAACTGGCTACATACATTGATTTATCTCAAAAAATTGCATTGAAATAAATGGGCCTATTATTAATGGGCTGAATTAGATATAGTTTCATTTAGGATCGCTATGGCTTAAAGAAATAAATAAGCTAGTGTAGGCGGTCCATTTCCTCTTTTTATTTTAAGTAATTAATTATATTTAACAAAATTAGTTCTTTTTTAAATTTTATACAAGATTAATTCATCTAATCGGAAAATAGTAAATTATAAGTGAAAACTAATAAACCATAACTAAGAATTTAATTAACTCCTAATTGAAAATAATTAAAATGTAATTGAAGATTATTAAACCTTTTTTTTAGTTAGCAATATAAATTAAATTAATATAGTGATTATTCTGTAAATTCATTTAATAAAATCGTATTGAATTTTGGGATGTTTTTTCTTTATACTTATACAATATGGAAGTGGGAAAGCTATTGAAGTCGGTAAACTGACCAAAATCTTGAACAGAGTTTTCCTATATATTCTTTTGATGTGACAAGTTAAGATAAGTAGGAATGCAACACATACATGCATATATGCTTTTCCTATGAAGATTATATCTATTTAGGATTCTCCTTAGAAAGTCTAGATCTTGTCTCTATGTAACTTCAATCCGAAGAAAACAACATCATATGTAATTAACACACTCAATATGATAAATATGTACATCAAAATTCAATACTAGTATAATAAATTAATTATTGAACTTTTAAACATTCAATCATTATATTTAATAAACGCCGCCTAAATATGATCCGAGCTAGACAAATTTAGTCGAACCTACATAAATTTAAGTATAGATATAGTAATATGTTGAGTTGAGTAGTGAATCTTAGGTTTGAATGCTATGACCCACAACGGTTGGTTCCATTTTGAGTGTTGTCGTCGGCAAACACAAAAAGTAGGTTGTCACGTTGACAATTAACCAACAATATTTATTACGAGATGGATTATTTTTATCTGGAATCTATGCAAATTAAATTTCGAAATTACAGTTATATATACACACATGCAAATTATATCTATTTGCGTGTATATATATGTAAGACACCCTTAAAAGATGAAATTTAACTTCAATTTCTATTATAATAGTCAATAGATGCAATGCAAATTATTTAGGTGTCATATTATAAGCCATGCAATTATTATTCTATGTCAACTAGGAAGCACAAACTAAGCGGCACCTAAGAGGCTAAAATGGTAGATATATATTCTATAATTAGATAAAAATGGATGGAGCTACTAAAGTGACTCGAAACTAACATTAGGATTTATAATATAGATCAACTTTAAAAATAAAGACTATTAAAATTGTGAACCAAAGTGTAATGAATTACAATGAGGTAAAAATTCGTGTATATTTAGATGTACGATGCATCCATCCTAGATTAATCTAATTAGGATTTGTTAACTTTTAACTAGAGTTTCTTAATCTCGATTAGAATTAATTAGACTATATGCACTCTACATCCGTATGTAAGTGTAACACATTTTACACCACACAATAATAAAATCCACACCAAATTGAATGAACCTTAATTTATTCACAGATATTACGAGGGGAATATCCGTCGCACCTGCAAATAAATACATGTTGTTAGTTACGCACTAATACACCACTAATAATGATTAGAGTGTTGCTTAAACTAAAACTACTTTACTAATTAAAGCCGTTATATATGGAAGTGATGTGAGCATCTCTTAAAATTAAGAGGTCAATTTCACGACGTCTCCATAGACCTCCAGTTATTTAATTTTTCAATTATAAAGTCACAATCAAATTTTACTATTAAAGGATTAAAGCTTCAATCTTATCTGTACTTTGTTCGAAAATAAATCGATTTTATTAGTTGGAGAAAAATGTAAATATGAATTAAAAGAAAAAGAGAGCATCACATTCGCCGCCTCTGATTGATTCTTAGTCCAACATTATGGATTTTTCAAATTTTGGTTTAATTATCTCTTTTTCTGTTGTGGACCGAACTAATTAATTAATGAAACAAGATATATAGTGGTTGACGTATGGCCTTTTGCTATTATAATATAATTATCGGAATATTATGACTTTATATCAAGTGTACGTAATTTTCTATAATTGGTGCATGTTATATTTTTTCATTTGAGGAATCATAATTGTACAAATCATAATTTATTTAATTGAATCCGGCTGGATTCACATAAGCTTTAATGCAATACTGCCAATTAGGTTTTTGGTGCATATACTTAAGGGTAATGGTCTGTCCTAATTTTAAAAACTTACTCAATTTTAATAAAAGTAATAGCATGTCATTATTATTAAAAGCTTATGACATTTATGGTCGGAAGATGTATAATTGTATATCGCTTAATATTGTATTTCACTTATTATAAAATAAAAGTCGCAATATAAATAAGAGCAAAGCATATTTTATAGTCATCAAATTTATATTTTAGATATATAGGACAGATATTATATAAATTCGTAGATATTGCACTAAGCGGTTAGCCGGCAACTAACGATTAACAGACGTCATATAATATGTCTTACATACTTGGAAGCTTGATTGTTTGTATCTCAAGAATTTTTTATTAATTGCAAAAGACTTGAAGAGTTAATGATAGATGTGTGGAAAATTATGAAAACTAAAATTTTATATATGGTTATCCAAATTTCCGATAAACTCGCTATTCAATCAGAGTTGAGCTCGATAGTTGTACATGGTTGATTTCATAAATTAATATAGCATAAATTTGAAAGATGGAAATATATTTTGGATTTAATAATTAATAACAGTTCGGCCACTATATGAATATCTGTTCAGCAGATTTCGAACTTATTTTTTTAATACATCATTGTCAATACAAGATCGAATAAAAGTTTTCTTTATACTCGTCAAAAAAGACGAGAAATAGGAAATCACCAAATTCTCATTTTTAAGTGTTTTCTCCATCAATCAATGTGTGTGGAAAAGTCGTTTTACCAGAACAAATAAAGTGGCAAGCAGGCATATTTTTCTGATTGGAAATCATGCCAACGAGTGTGACATTAGACCTACCAGCATATTACACACACTACCCCTATAAAAAAAGATTATACAAATCATCATTAATCTTATTATAATATCATAATTGCAAAATGACCATTATTTTTGTTAAATCGTATATATGCCTTTGCAAGGCGAGAAGCTTTCGCTTTATTCCACTATTGCCTATAAATTAATCCCCATTTTCTCTTTATTTATTGTGTGAAGTGTCGTTGCATGCTTGCTTTCCTTGTCTCACACTTCACTCATTTCACTACGTGACACATTTGATATATATTTAATTATATAATAATAAGAAGAAATAAAAATTTCGTCACAAACAAAATGTTGCGCGGAACTGCATTTGACACGAACACAACGGCTTTCAAGACTTGTAATATTTATAGATATTAAAAGTTAAAAGATAACACAAACTCTAATGACTCCCTAATTACAAAATAATGTACCAATTCCGAAATCATTCCTACCTCTACTCTTAGTAGCTATAATTTACACATGCACTAATTAAAAGAGAGAGAGAGAGGGGAAGAGAGATTCATGCATATTTAATAGTAGTGATTGATGATGATGATGATGATGATGATGTGCTAGATTTTGTAATTAATCCAATAATTAACTTAATTATGATATAAATTATAGAGTAGGGTGATGATTATTTTGCATTGGCATTTGCATTTGCATGAGATTTGGATTCATAATCTGCTGAAGTTGCCGGACAACCAAGACTTGCCGGATATCCCACAGTCTCTGCCGGAGCACCGCCGCCTCGTGGCGGAGGCGCTCGTTTTCGCCGCGGAAGAGCTGCGTTTGGCCGAGAATTAGCCGGAGCCGGTTCGCTTGTTCCCGGTTCCCGAGCTTAAGCCGGTTCGCTTGGTTCCGCAGATTCTCCAAGTGTTTCTGTTTTCGCATTCTCGACCGCCGCGCCGACTCCCGGTTCGACATCATGCGCCTACGCTTCCGGTCATCCACGCAATTATTCTCATCAAAACCGGACCGTTTTTTGTTCAAATTACCCCGGCCCGGTTCGTCAGAACCGGATCCGGAACCGGAGCTTAGCATTATCTTAGGTTCGTTCCGGTTTGATTCGTCCGAAGCGGAGCTCGGGGCCGGGTTATGGGCTCGCGAACCGGAGTTGGAGGTGACCGGTTCGTGGGAAAATTGCGGGGTGAAAACCGCCGGTTCTTCCGGAAAGAGGAAGGGCGGTTCGTGGGTTTCCCAAGGCGGGAAACCCGGTTCGAAAGAGTTGCCGAGGAAGCCGTCGGCGGCGGAGAAAGTCACCGGAAAAGTGGACAACATGGCCGGAAAATGGTTTTTGGGAGGTGGAGAGGAGAGAAGGGGAAAAGGGAAGAAATGGAGGAGTGGAGAGCGGTATTTAAGGGTGAAACAATGGGTGGGGAGGTGGGGTCCGGCCAGGGGTATTTCGGTCATTTTACTTCAGCTTTTGAGTCAGTCGGCACTACTGGTGGTGGGGTTGGGCTTTTAAGAGGCCCAAATGGGGCTTACATCAGCATGTGGAGCCCACCTTAAGCTTAGTCACGAAGAAATAAGACAGCTGGGATTTTTTGTCGACACGTGTCGCTCTCTTGTGGCTACAGCATTATGCCGCAGCCAATCAGCATGCTCTATGCTCCTAAAACTAAAATATATAGTCACCTTACATTTTTGTATAAATATGTAAAATTGAGTTTGTAGTTAGTTTTGTTTTTCAATTTTGGATTTGGAGGTGATATTGGAGTGTAGACCTTTATAATTTATCATTATGATCCATAGAATTTATTTTAAATAATGCATTGTCGTAATAAAATAGAAAATATACACGTGGACAATATTAAGTTCTACACTCTCCGTTAATAGAATTCTCATCTCTTTAAATCTGCTCTGCATTATCTGTGAATAGAATTCATCTCTTTTGTTTGTGGACGTAACTATCATAACATTTGTGAACCATGTAATTCTTGTGTTTTGTGCGATTTTATTTGTGTTCGTTATATCTCTTTTGTGTTCGTTGGTATATATCGTCCTAGTAACTAAATACATAATACATGGACAGTGCATGGTAAGTAGCTTGGGGTATTTGCATATATATGGGCATCACAAATAGATAGAATAATTAATTATAGATTTACACCCAATTTAATAGATGCCACTCTTTTATGCACCTCTCAACACATAATGAACTCATTAATTCATTAACTTTCTGGCTTTATAAAAACTGAAATTGGAATAAGTAATATGCATGAGAATAATTAAAGTGGAGGGATAGTATAGGCTACGGAATGTGAGCATAAAATAATGTGTTTGCAAAATAGAGAAGATTACATGGGTCACATTCTTTGTGAAAATGAATGTGAAATCGACTTTGGATAGCCGCCCAATTTATTCGAGCCATCGCTTATTACATCTAAAACAGAAAAAGATTATATTCACCAACATATCCCCTTTCCCACTTTTTTTGATGTACATATGTATCACCAATGTATCATTTTCAAGCATACAATATTTTATATACATGTATAAAAAGTATCATTATATTGTCTGAAATAGCACAACATTTATATAATCGAATTTTTTGCAGTTACAATATTCACAATCTTTTTGAAAAAAATTATCCGATATGTAAATGGTAAAACGATATTGTTTTATCACTGAAAAAGTGGATATTGTAGTCGTGATGTTTTAAATGTCGTGAAAATTGCACAACTTTTTGTATACGTGTGTTATTTTTTGACAATTGACCTGATCAAAATTAATATCAAACTCTATTAATTTTAACTACCAAGTTGTAAATGCCGATTAAGATTGATGCTAATGATCCAAACTAAAAGTTCAAACCATTAATATTTAAGATCTAATGAACCTTTCTTAGTCTTCCAATGTGTCCCGCCCGCTCCTAACTCATAGGGAAAAAGTATAATAAACCCCAATAAATTAGTAAAATATATTTTATTGTTTGTTAATTAAAAATTATTAGCAACTCTTCTAGTGAGAAAGTTTTTATTTTAACTCTCCAAACTTAGTTTTTTCTCTCCGAAAAACAAAAGTAAATAAGAACTTGTATTATCTTTATACATATATATATAAATTGATTGATCGAAAATACTTAATTAGGTAGAACAAACTAATTAGCAAATTCCCATGCCTTAATTAAAAGAGAAACTAACCCTAAACTTTTAAAAATTGTTCGAATTTTTGAAATGGTTAGCACGAGGCCGACAACCCACCCAAACATATCAAAACACATGCCTCTTGCTTCGCTCCATCTCTTTTTTTTGCCTTTTGCCTTTACCTTTTTTTCTATACTTTTTTCTTTTTCCATTAATAGCTAAAACAAAATTAATAATAGGAAATTGGAAAAACTGCTCTTCCCAGGTGACGGGATTCGTTTTAGGACTAGTTTTTTCAATCTAGATGTGATAATTAATTCCTTCAATTTATGTGTGATTAACACGTATCTAATTGTGATTAGATTCCAAAAAAGAGCATCAACATCGGTTAATTGATTGATTGATGATGATGATTTGTCCGCGCCAAACTCAACACTAGAATATCCATTGCTCCTAAATCCTAACCTAACTCTCTCTCAACTTTTTTAAACTTTTAGTAATTTTGAATTATCACTATTCATTTTCTCAATTTTTTTGTTAAAGCCGCCAATAGTCACTATTGATCATAAGAAAAAACGTATATGTTAGAATCGTCGATAATTAAGTAATTGTGCCTAAATTTTCGTCTTGTTTAATGTTTCTAATGGCCTATTTATATTGTAATGTGCTAATCAACAATTTGAGCAAAATTTGAATGGATCTTAATTGTAGAATGTGGACATTGTCAAGAAAGTTTGCTCAAGATTTGAAAGCTAGCGTAATTACAAGTATTTGGAAGTGACTGAACCTACCTAAATCCATATATGGTTGGTCACAATTATTAATAACTAATTAATAATACTAGAATCGAACCGAATAAAAGATACCAATGGCTGCGCAAACGACAAACTATCTACCTTTATAACAATTAATGGGTACTACAACAAATAATAATTAAGGTAAAATAAAACCATGTTATCATTTACATAGAGGATCTTGTTTCACAAGACAATATAATCAAATCTTTCTTTAATAAGTTTTTTGATATCAAATTTTGTTGCTTTGATATGTCTTACGGAAAGAGAAAAGAAAGAAATCCAATATCAATATTAAGACTTTTACAAGCTTCAAAAATTATTAGAAGGCAGCCAATTTTGAACGTCAGTTGGCATCCATCAATTTTTCCAAAAGTCATTTAATTTATACTAATTGATTAATGAATTAATTGTTGCATAGCAAATTAAAATAGCAAACTAGGAACATGGGCGGCACAAACAAATAAGTATGTTCGGACCACATTTGTCACATGGAAAAGAAAACGTGATCCATTTATGTCTCGTAACTTCTGGGGACTTAGTCAATCACTTTTTTCTCCTTTTTCTTGCCTTACTTTATGAATTAAAGCCCCTAATTTCAATTTTAAAAAAATAAAGAAATTATAGGAAATATTATCTAAATTAAACAAACAACATACCTTTACAAATTACAAGAAGAGGCGCAATTAATTGTTACTATAATTTGTTGGCGATAATGATTTAATTTGATTATTACCGAATTAAATATATATCGGAGCTCTCACTTGATGTTTATATCCTCGGCCGCAAATCCGACGTCAGCAGCCGGAGAAGTGACGTCATCGGCGGCGATCAACGGTGAGTCGTCGAGATCGTCTTTGGTGGCGATATTGATGCACGAGCAGCGCTCCAACGAGGCGAAGAAGGCCGCCGCGAAGCCGCCCAAGAACCACGCCGCCACCCCATCGGACCTCTTGTTCACGGCGGCGGTTTCCGGCGGTTTGGCGGCGGAATCCGGCCTGATCCAACGGTCTTTGCAGTAGCAAGATTTCATGTTGCAATTTGGAGCCTTTGCATTTTCTTCCATATAAATGTTGGATGAAATATATATTATTGAAATTTCGATTTTCCTAGGGAGAATCGTTAGGGGGTTTTGGTTTGTTTTTTGTTGTTTGTAAGGTTGTTTATATTAGTATTCTTGAATTTTCATTATTGTTGGCATGCCTTGGTAATTATAATCAATGAATTTACTAATTAGAGTGGCCTATGGAAATGCTAATTAATCGATTTTTTTCTTATGGAGTAAGCCTAATGATGGCCATATGCATGCTAGATTCTTGATCACGATTTATGTTATTATTGATAGAAAACGTGAGCCTTATACATTGATATGTTACGCTATATATTAATGAAATCTAACTCTGTCTCAAAGGAAAATACAGCTCTATCTCAAAGAAAAAATCTAACTTGATCCCCTGAATTTGAAAATTAAAGTGGCTTTAACTTAATTTAATTTGAAACATGTAACTCGATAAGCATGTTTGTAATTAAATACATCCATAATTTGTCTTTGGAAGTTGCAGATGCGATTTTTATTCCCTTGGTCAAAAACTATTTCACCCTTTTTAACTTGGTCATATTTTAAGCAATCTGTATTCTTTGCTTTGTCAAAAAGTTATATATTGGCAGTACAACTTTGAAAACAGACAAAACAAGAAAAAAAAAAAAAACTATTTTCTCTTATTTCTGAGTTTCCTTTCATTAAACCATGCCCACGCACTGTGATGATTTGTGAAATATGGGTTTTTGAATTGGATTTGTGATTAATGTATATATGTTAATTAAATCCTATATATTTGCTAATATATATTCATTTATCTTTAATTCACCATCTCTCGCTTGCTCGGTACAAGAGCAAAGTAGTAATAAAATAATTAAGCTAGGAGAAGATAGGAGAGGAGCTAAAGAAATGTGATAATTAATTAATGACAAATCCTCATGCAATTAATGTTCCACTATGTATCTTAGCTAGCTAAAATGCTAAATTAGGTTAGCCGTCAATGGGATCCAAGAAGATATCAACCGATCCTTTACCTAAAAATTAATCAAGGTATATATAAGTATGCTTACTTATCACACATGCATCCCTAACACTACCACTCTCAATTTAATTAATACATATTAGTAAAATAAATATTCAATTATCAGATTTAGGAGATCTTGCCTTTAAATAGTTATAGTGCTAATGCAAGGGTTGGTTTACAATTATTTATAGTATTTGATAATAAGTGCATCTCAACAAGTTTTAGTTGTTAGAATGTAGGAGATACTAGTAAGTAGCCCGTCGAAACTCGACGGGGTTCAATTTACATCATAAATATAACGTAAAAGAAGAATTTTTTATTTTAAAATAATAATAATATAAAATTAATAATAATGAAATTATAAAAGAAAATGCGTTGAACAGTTTACGTCGTAAATATGACATAAAAAAGAAAAAACTTTATTTTGAAAATAATAATAATAATAAATATATAATATAAAATTATAAATAATATGTTAAGTAATTTACGTCGTAAATATGACATAA
>JAYJMF010000027.1:776848-796160 GCA_036873715.1 Salvia sclarea | reverse complement strand
TTTTATTTATACATAAATAATTTGGAATTTTTTGGATTGATATTTGGAGAGATTGCCGTAGAATTTCCGGAGGATTTAATTTTAATTGAGGTCAACTCATGATTAAAGATTTGAATGTTATAACCGTAATAGTGATTAAAGATTTGAATGGATCAATTTTTATGGCATTTTATTAATGTTACAATAATATACAAATAGAAATATCATATTATAAAAAAGGAAAAGTGATGTGGCATGTGGAGAGGAGAATGGGGGCTTGTGTGGATGAATTCTTTGGAATTGGAATTATATATTGATGTGGGAGATTTTAATATTTTTTTAATGGAGGTAATATTTATTTGTTGGAGTGAGGTATAAAAAAGAAGAGTATTTATATAATTGGCCCAGTAAGAAGCCCACTTTGATTGGTACGAAGCCCGTGAAAACTCAGATTAAAAATTGGGCTAACTCTCTATTTTATGTAACACCAAAAGAAAATGAAATTCAAATCAATAAAGGGTTAGTTCGTCAATTTCGTTAAATATTAGAATATGATAGAAAATGGGCCTACTTAAATGGCTTTGGAATTATTACTTCAGTATGTTCACATAATTAGTTAACACCAATCTCTGGCCCAATAAAGTAAAATAAAAATAAAACTTAAAAGATCTTTAATGAATGAAATAATTTAGTTCGTGGCTTCAAATCCTTCAAAACTTACAAAATATAGTGCAGTCACTAATGACGCTTCTACATATGCTGATAAAAGGTCATATTCTCTAAAATAGCTCTCTTATATTATTAAAAGAGTTTAAGGTAAAAAAATTCAATGTGAATTAATGTTGGTGGGACACGCAGACCATACATATCAATCAAAAAACCCCACAATTATATATGCTTATCTGATCAAACTTATTTTATCATTAATTTATAAATAATTAGTTAGTGAAGTGACACGTAATAATTAAAAGATTATTAGTAAAAAAATTGTAATCATTTTTTAAGTTGAGCCACCACAACTCATGGATTGCGGGTATTAGGTTAATATAATTAAAATTATGATATGATACTATATGTAAATATTTTACGTAATTAACAATATGTAAGATATTTCACGTAAAAGATTGATGATGTTTCTTGATTAATATAGAACGTATTTTTCAAAAAAAAAAAAAACAATATATCTTTCAAATGTCACTTCAAAACATATTTAAACAAAATATTTTCTAATGTTTTATGCGACTTTTGGAGGAGTGTTTTTGGCTTTTAATTTGAGTGCGATTTGAATACTGAAAATGAGAGGCTATTGTTGAGGGTGTTTAACTGTTTGTGATGAAATGGATAATAGTTTGCTTGGTTTTAAATTAAAGTAAAGGAACTATATCTCTATTTAACTTGTCCGACATTATAAAATTACATCTGATTTTTCAGGTGATACAATTATATATATATATTGGATCCAATGCAATAATTTTTCCCTGCTATAACACATATGCATATTACAGATTGGCTCAATTCATTGCCTTAATATTTTTTTCCTCGATCTGTTGATATTTTTTTGGACGTTGTTTTTTCTAATATTTAAAAAAAATGATTTTTTAGTGTTACATTTAGTCTATGTTTCCAATAACTACCAGTTCACTGCAAAGTGCACTTTATAATTAATTATGACCCTCAATCTTGGACGTGGAATTTTTGTTGGACTCTTCAATTCTATTCAATTAATCAAATCTATAATGTATTTTCACACATAGGGGCCACTTTATGTCGTGCTTCTTTTTCAAAGACTAAAATTCCACAAACGATCCAACATATCTAAAATCTCAATCTCTTTGTTTGATAAGCTTCAATCATTCACATATTATGATTATATGTTTGCTGTTTTATATACACTGCTCCACAAATTGAGATCACCACCACTAAGATCTAATCTACATAAGTGGAACCCAATTTCAATTATAACTATTGGAATTCTAGATTTAATACTATTGTTATCACAGCAATTTCCCCATCGTAGCTGAGCTATTTAATAGTATATTTTTAGAAAACAAAAGATAAGGGTACGGTACATATTTTTCTTCATGGGTCCAGAATTGAACCCTTTATTGATCCCTTTTATACTGTTTTGTCAAAGAGGATGAATTTTGTAGTGTGAACAAAATTCCTGAGTTAAAAATAAAAATTAATCATACTAAATAAAAGGTAAATATATATCTAGTACTTTAATAAAAGCTAAACTAAGTATAGTAAGCAGAAAATGATAAAGGATGTGAATAGCTAACCACTTTAACTCAGATATCTTTCTTTCGTCTCATTATCCTTTATATCTTAATTCTTGACAAGACATGATTTATGAAGGGAAAAGTGTTTTAACCACAACAATTTCAAGGAACCCTATGTGTTTCTTAATAGGCTTATCACCACCCCTATGACTCAATTTCTAATAAATAACACATTTTCAAAGTATTATAAAAACAATATTCAATCTCGCTATTGATTTAAATAATCATTTTGTTTTCTGTAATCGCTTGACAACATCCCTAGCTAGATGTAGTCACATAGTGACGAACTGAAATACCAATTTTCGTATACTAGAATATCTGAAACAAATCGTGTCAGTCTATCTAAATAAGTCTTGATATGGAATGTAGTGTTACACATTAATTGAGAAAGAATTTTCGTAGATTGTAGAAATTTGTGGCATATTCTTTCCACAAGTTGATAATGTGATGAATCATGAAAGTCAATTAATCTGGAAGGTTATGCCGGAATTTCTAGATTGCTTGGACTCAGATTTCCGAATGCAGACATCGGAATTTCTGGATTTTTATTTTCTATGATGGAAACAAATAAATCAGACGATAACAAATAATCCTTAAATAAATGCTACAAATTTAGGTGGGAAACGTCATATCTTCATGTGAGTTCTGGTCCTGGATGATAGGTCAGAGTAAAATCAATTAAGCTTTAGAATTTTTTACAAAGACGACAACATTTTGCTGGGATGATTGAAATTTTATGCCAACTGTTTCAAGATTGAAGAGCTTTAGTGTTGCAACACTTTTGATAGGGAAATTATAACACGTATAATTAGTTTATTAGCTAATCGAAATATTGACATTAATTTTAACAAAATACCCTAAATTATTGTAAAAGAAAATACTAATAGTAATAACTTATGACGAGCTATGTAATATTTTCGTGAGCAAAAATGGTAATCTGATAATTTTGTTAGTTTTCTGATTGTTGGGGTATTTAATTGTAATTATGTACGTTTGAAATATTTGCATCAGAAAGTCAAGATTCCAAATATTAATTTGTATTTTTTCGACAAAAATATATATATGCAGTGTACATAATTCCACTTTTAAGAAAATGACTCTAACAAAACTGGGAAAAGATGATTTCTTTTGTAAGAGTAGACTTATTTTTGCAAGGACCAAATCCAGTGAGATCACAAAGTTGGTTTCTTTAATCAGAATTCGAGCTTTTGAAGCCGAAAGGATTACTGAGAAATATCTTCTTTTGACTCCCTGCAAATCCAACACCTTTTTTGCTACAAAAATATAAATTCCCATTTCCTAATATATTTATTTTATTAATCGACATATAATAAAACATAGTATACAGTTTTTAAATTAATAGAAATGGTTGTTGGATTTTAGTCAACCATGTTAATCAAAGTTTTATCTCCTTAATTAATTTGGAGGGAGGTGATTAATCAGAGCTTCTAGTGTTATTAACAACTAATTGGTTCATTGTATTTGGCCTCTATGGGAATTTTCGCATGCGTTTTATCGTTTTTGTTTATTTTTAATTTTTTGGATTGATTTGTTTGTTAGGAATAATCGTCATCTTATGCCGACGTTTTTGGATGTAGCTAAAATGGCAACTGTTGCTTGCTTGGTCTAAATACTTAATATAATTAATTAATTAAGTTTTGATATTTGTAGTCGGCAATTAACACAAATTCTTTTGAAGTTTAATATTGATACTTTGACAACCCCTGTTTCTGTTTATTAACAAAAAGTAAACTGATAATGCTAAGGCCAAAGAAATACTAGTACTAATGATTTATTCTATCCACTTTTTAAGACGAGCAAATTTGTGATACCATGGCATTTTAGTAATAATAGACATTTAATTTAAAATTATTTAATGAAAATGCAACTTAATATTGGAAATAAGGATGCAACTTTAAGGTTGCTATTTCCTGTTTCCTAGTAGAATTTAGTGACATGTGATCATATTCATTTAAAATAAAATGAAAGGAAAAAGAAAATGACAGAAATTTGTACGCGTGTGTGAGTGTATATTTAATTTTTGATATATCCAGCGATGTTGTGCATACGAATAAACAGTAGGTATGTGTGTACAAAATAAAGCGCCGCGTGAATGTCAAAAATGTATTTTATAACATAAATATATTTAAAAATTGAAGTATATATGATGACAAGACTAATTTAATGAATTTTTACCTAACTAAGTCGTGGACAAAACAGAAAGAATTATGTTTATCATTATATGATATCACATAAGCACAAAACATGGTCGAATTCCTAGTTCCTAACCACCCACTAATTTCTGCTCAATTTTGGTCAATAAGCATTTTTCTTAACTAGTGGAGTGGAAGCTATGTGATTTTAGAGGTTTTAAGTTTGACTCAAATCATTTCTCTCAAAGAAAAATATAGTAAAATATTTGACTCTATATCACGTGTGTAGGTGGATATCCAATTCTTTGTTTGGTATATTTCTTAGCTTTTGATTCAATTACCATAATCATTAGTAGAATATATATGTTTTCAACATTTTGAGTTCGAGAAGGCAATTTATGGGATGATTTTTTTAGAACTTGAAAAAATATATGTATTAGCTTAATAGGAGCTGAATTAATAATTCCTCGTTGCCCTTTCTCCGATTCCCATGTAACAATCACAATTTATTTGATTTTAAAACTATAATGCAATTCAAATCATTAATGAATAAAAAAACACAATATGTTCACGTTATTATGATGAGAACAATTAATAAATTGTATGGAGTCAGCCATATTATGTCAATTTTCTAAAAATAGCATTTAATAAAACAAATTGGAGTAATATATTCGAGTAAAGAATAATATTATGATGGCGAGGATGTCACCAAAGTTGATAAGCGATCACGCAAGTTGCTTAATGTTTAAGGATATGTAAATGTGACACCATTAACATTTGACCTTTGAACATTCCTTTAATTTGATCTAAATTAAATTCCGAATAAAAAGGTCAACACGTCTTCCTCAAATTCTTCAATTAAATCGGCTCTATTTGTTCCTCTTGTACATCATACCTATATAAGAGACTGCCTACATTCTATTTTCATTCTCTAAAATATGACTATAGGATGCCCCAATAATAATCTTATAGTAATATATAACTATATTAACGTCAAACCACTTCTAGAATGTTGTAACCATATTTTTCATGGCTTATCTACTGCATATAGATAAATTAATTAGCTAAATAAGATGTAACTAAAAGTTATGAATTTAAAACCATATTTTTCGTTCAAAGTTTGTTATAGATATTAACCTACAATTCAATTTTCGACGATCAACAGCTGATTCAACATGTCAGAAATACACGTGTGTAATGACGTAAAAAGTCATATTTTTCGTTCAAAGCAAAAAATTATCATTTTTAAATTGTCAAATTTGTCGTGTTCACGTGGATTTATGATATGCGTCATGTCAAGTTAACTCTAGTTCGACCTCCAAAAAAGTTGCGGAGATTATGTTTGAAGCAGAGGGGTACTGAGTTGCCGATGTCCATAAACGGTAGGGTATTTATATGAAAACGACGAAAGGGATATAAGGAAATATTTCCTCTTTCAACAAAAAGTAGAGACATTTTACATCTACACACGTGAATTATCGTGGTGCTGAGTCATCATCGAATCACCATAAATTGAAAGGTATATTAAAATTGATAAAAAATTGTTAGCACAAGTATTGATTTATAATTTTGTATATGTTACATTACAAATAAAATAAATGTAAATATATACATTAATTTTTTTTTAAAAGTTCATGAGAACCTATAGCCGTTACTTTTATCCTGTGCAATACTTACAAATTATAATTATACGTGATGGATTAATCAGTAAAATAACACTTAAAAATAAAGATTTAATGTACAAAACTGTATACAGTATAGAAATTTTAATGGGATAGAAAATGTGTGATATTTGAGATTTGACTAAAGGGAATATATATTCCAATGATTTATTCGTAGAGAGCGCATCAATTTACCAAACTATGATGGCAAGTAAGGTCCCCCCGCATTTATTAAAGTAGGAATTTATTAAAAATCATATAAGTTCGTGTAGTGCTTTCAGATTATAAAATAAAATGCATATATAGAGTGAATGCAAGCCCAACTTTTGGCTTAAAACTCAAGTGGTATAACCGTGTAAGCTCTCCTACAACAAAATTTAAAACTAAAATTAAATAAATTTAGATAGACAATAGTTCTGGTTTTAAGGGGCCACTTCGTCTAAAGACGAAAATCTAATAGTATTACTATTAATATTATTTCACTCGTCAACGCTATTTTTTTCACTCCCATCCCACCTTTTTGCTGCCCAAGATAAAGTCAGAAAATACATTAAATTCTAACTAATTAAATATGTCACACATATCTCGCAATAATTGCAAAATATTCAACTTAAACCTCTATACTTTCGAGTTATTGGACCCTTCTTCTGGGTTCCTGTGGTCACCATTAACACTACCATAAATTCCACATTTTTTTTTCCATTTTTCTAAAATAACAAATTCGACAAATTTTATTTAAAGACGTGAAGTGAATCTTTCTCCCCACCAATCAATTAAATATAAAAGTCTCGATTTTTCTCGTCTGGTTTCACACATAGCCACATTAAATTTCACAATTTCTCCTCTCAAACTTGTATATAAATAGCAGACCATTTGTTGATCTTCCTCTTCATCTCACTCTCAAAAAACAGCTGAGCTAGCTAGCAACCAAACAGAGCCTTATACAAAAATGACTAAAGCCACTACGTTTTTAGTTGTGCTCATCCTCCTCTTCTCTCTCTCCTCCGCTGCCCGTCGCTCCCCCACCGGCAATAAGAGCGTGGAAACAACAAATAAGGTCTGTCGCTAGCAATTTTCCCTCCTCCACAAATAAGTCCCTGTTTGGCTTGAGATTTTTTATTTAATTTTTTTTGGTTAACTAATTTAGTTTATTTTGGTTAATTTGCAGGTTATGGTAGAAGGAAGCAAAGTGGAAGAAAGCTGCAATGGAATAAGTGAAGATGAGTGTTTGATGAGAAGGACTCTCAACGCCCATATCGATTATATTTATACTCAGCAACATAACCCATGATTTTTTTTTTCTTGTTAATTAAATGAGATTGTAAGGTTGTGATTATATATGTTGATGATCATATGATATGATAGTGTATCTGTACTTACCAAAAGTTTCTCAGTTTGTTATTGAATCATGCATCGAAATTATATTAATTCCCTCCCACTATGTTAGCAGAAAACATGGTTTAATTCTTGTATGGAGTTAGAATATTAATTACTCAGCTATGTATTGGTTGTTGTTCCTTTTATTTAATTTAATTTTATTTTCTATTGTTTCTGTTTTTGTTGGTATTATCATTCTCCTACTATATTCGCCTTGGAAAAATAAAAGCGCAGTGGCAGAGATGGAAATTGAATGCACAATTTAGGGGGCTCGATGAATTCAAGAGCTGATGACTGTTATTTCTAAGTTTTTTCTCAAATTATAAATGGAAGAGACGAACTCCGATAATTATTTAAAATAATCCAAAATAGTTTTGGAAAATTAGGGTCTTAAATATGTCTCCAGTTATCTGGTGAGCCTTAAATATAAAACTGCAGTCGATCTGCAGCGAATGGGATCAAATATATTGATATTAATTTGAGTGTTTCATGTGACGAACAACTTGGGAATATTAAATTATTAAGCCTTGAAATTGCCATGCAGCCACATGAAAAATTATATATAGACGAGCAAAATACTTATGTATATATATGTGTGCAATTCGTGTGATGAAACCGTGACGAAATATTAGGTTTTTGACGTGAGAATTAAAGTTGAACAAAATTGAATATATCCCACTCTAATTTATCCTCAAATATTGAAAGGCATGCACAATATTATTTATTAATCAATACAAATACAATATTATAAAAAATCACGAGCCCGGCTATTCGTGTTAATTAGTTGTTGGCTTGTTGCAGATTCTTTATTTTTATTTATTAGTGAACGTCTATTAATTAAACCGATAATGATAAATTGATGCATGATAATGTCGAGAGGTGAAGTGATTAAATATTAATTACATTAGTCATGAGTCAACTAAGATCTTGCTCTCTACATATGTATATCCTAGGCAACGTATTGAATTAGGGGCAAGGAAAAAAAAAATTAATTACTTTGAAATTAGGGAAGTGTAGAGAAAATTAATGAAAAACAGAAAATTAGATTGAATAAGGCAGTTGGCAGTTGGGGTTTCATTATTATTTTGGTGTGAAGTTAATGGCTTTTGCGATGAGCATTCAACACCTATCGTCATTTCTGCATTTTCGGCCACATCTAATTACCTCATTTCCTTCTTTAGCATGGCCCAAACCGTTATACATCTCCAATTTCTTCCTATCTTAATTGAAAAATAAATAAATTAATTAAATACGCTTAACGCTACCAAAATATCCAAAGTCAATGAACATTTATATGATTGATTATAAAGCTAGCTGATTTTTCCATTTCTTAAATATCGTTTTCACTTTTTGTAATGGATGGGAGATAAAGTAAATTCCCGCTGAACACTTTAATAAAATTAAGGAAAAAGTTGGAACCCCAATAACAAGATAATATGTGAATTTTCCATCAACTCGATCGGTATGCCTTGAATCAATCTCCCCCTTTGTATAATCGCACGATGGTATGCAGTATTGGAGCTTAACACTCGTTTTAGCTTCAGCCCGTTTGGTGTGTTCTCTTAGTACTATATATATATGTAATATGTAATTCGACCTTTAAATTTCTGTCTGTGGGCGTACGCAACTCAAGGTTGATGAACCACATAAATATGTGTCTCTTTATGTTTCTGTTTGTTATTGATCATTAATCTTATTCTGTCACAACAATACATATCAACATCATCATTCATCAAAGTAATTCTCGTCGACCAGCTTACCAATAAAGTGTTTGGAAAATGTCACTACCATAAAACTATAGCTATGCTCGTGTGGTACATGCAGTCATTTTATTGAGTGGAGTGACAATCTCATGATTAAGATTGTAAGGTCGGAAACAAATTCGATACGCAGTTGTTATAGAAATCTTAACAAAATAATTATTTTATTTTGCTATTATTCCATATGATCATTTATTCCAGCTTCTTAATATATTTGTGACATTAATATGATGCAATTATGAGCCATCCAATAGTTTGGTATATGTAGTAGGACACGTCGCTTAACACGTTAATAGAAATAAATGCTAAAATTACTTGAAATTGGAATAAATCGACAAACAATTTTACAGAACAGAAAACTAAAATTTTATCATGGTATGTTCCTCAAAATAAAATAATAATGGTTATACAATAGGTTAGGGACCAAATTATTACATAGGATATTAATTGAAAGAGATAATTAACCAACCTTGCACAAATGAAAAAAAAAAAATAATCGAAATCATCACAAACTGGGAATATATATATCCAAAGAAAAGGAATCCTACTTTTTGTACTCAACAAAATTCATGCAAATAGTAAATTGTCACAAGTTGCCTTCAAAATTCAATAGAATAATACATGAGATGTAGGAATCCTATTTTTTGTACTCAACAAAATTCATGAAATAGATTATTAGGAGGCTGGGGTTTTGTTAGATAAATAAATGAAAAATTTAGGAGCAGAGTGTGTGTGTGAAAATGCCTTCCACCCAACAGATTCTGGTCAATTTATATTATAAACTGTATTTGTCTTGTTTTAAAACATAGAAAAAGCAAGAAAGAAATGATGATGACTACAATTACTATTGTTGTTGAAGCGGGTCAAAAACGTCACATGTTTTTCTAGTGTTCTCTGTTATTTGTCTTTTCGTGTTGTATGGTGTAGAATAGAATAATGAGTTGTTGCTATGGAATCATTGCCTTTATATTATCGCTTTGCATTTTCCATTTATTTTCTACTCATTTTTAGATGAATCAATTTAATCTCGATTTTGATCAAGGCTTAAATTTTGAGCTGGGCCAAGCCGACGTCTATAAATATATAGTGATCCATATATTTAATGGGCTCCGTTTGGGGCTTTTTCCATTTTGCGGATTTGCGAAAGGCTTTTATGAAGCCCAAATGCTATACAGAAAGCCCAATAATAAGCCCACTAGAGTAGCGGAATAGCTCAAGCAGCTGGAGGAGTAAAGGAGTGAGATCACGAGAAAGGAAAAACTGAGAAATTTGAGAGAAAATAGGGTTGAAGATTCATTGACAATTGAAGCAAAATTGCAAAGAAATGTTCAGAAGAAGATTTCTCTCGCTGCCTCTGGTTATTGGAGCTTCTGTGTAAGCTTTTCTCTACTGTTATTCGCCGGTTTCTATTGCGAATTGATCTTAAATTTTGAACCTTTTTTCTGCTATGTGAAAGTTATCGTAGCAGATCATGTAATGGCGGTAGGTAGGATAGGCTTTCTCTTTCTGTAACTTATTGAAATTTCCAAAATTTTCTGGTATTGAATTTTGTGCATTAATTCTAGGTCTATTAGAAATTGATAAGGGAACTGCGCTGATTGAATATTGATAACTCGATTATTCCTTTTGTGAATTTGATACTAATATACTATTGAGGATTTCCCAGGTAGCTCATATTAGTTTCCTGAAGCCTTGATTAGTTCTACAATTTGAGATATATTTGATTGATTCATATCCGGTTGAAAGGGCGTAGATTGGAGAAATCCTTGTGATGAAGATAAAAGATGCATTTTTGTCAAGCCTAAATAGTAAATGGGGTGTTTTTCGTGGGATTGGATGCCTTTCGTAGTTGTGAGTGAGCATTATAGTGTAATGGGGTGTTTTCTTTGAGTTCTAGCTTAGATTGATAAACATAATATTGGTTAATCCACTACATACTTTTATGGACTCAACGATCTTGAACTTGCTTGTCATGCAATCCTATTATCAATCTGATCTTTAATCCAGCATACTATCTAGGATTCAAGTGTACATGATTGAGTATTTTTTTTCTTCGTCAGAACGATTTACGCAATATTAACTCTATCGAACAGGATATGGGTGAAACAAGTTACCTCAGATTTTTCTATAATCAATAGCTTTAGGATATCTCAATTTTCGTGGATGGAGGGAGTATAAATTTTTGGTGGATTAAACACTCCATGTTCTTTCCTAAGCTCAAAACACTACACACCGGATATTGTGTGAATTGATTTTAAAAAGAAGCATATTTTTGGTACTATACTTCTTCCTTTCTGTATGTATATCTTTCTGTGGAGGTTAAGGAGTGTCAAAGATCATTTAGCTTTTCGAAAAAGGTAATTAGATATGTGATGCTGCTAATTTTTGAAGGAAAGATGATTGTGATTGTGACAAAAACACAATTAAGGTGTGCATTTGCAATATCTGGAGACTTGCACTAGTTTTACCTACCACAGGTTCATTGGCTTCTGATTTTACCAAGATTACTTTTGATTAAATGCTGTCGCCTTGCAATTTACAGGATAGGAGTTGTGTCGGGGCAAGCCATTTTTGGGCCACCACTTGAGGAGTACTGGAAAAAGAAACACGAGGAAGAAGAAGCAGCAGCCGCAGCAGTATCAGCAACAGCAGCAAAAGAGAGGGAAGTCAGCTCCGGTTAAATGCTTTTAACTCCATTAGAGATGAGAAGTATCCTCGATTCCATGGAATGCCTGCCCGCCTTCAGGTGTCGGTCATGCTCTCACCGGGTCGAATTGTTCATCTAAAACCTAGAAACTTATACTCATTCTTTCAATTTTAGTTAGAAGCAATCCTAAATTACTTGTAAAATAATTCAAATTGCATCTCTGCTGACTGAACTGAGGTGCCGGTGTATGCAAATTAATTTATGTTGGCCAATTTAATTAGCCCCTTTATTCTCCTTTATTTAATTGATCTGCGTATTGTAGGATTTTGATTCAAGGCATTGAGATCAGCATTGAATCAATTTCCACAATCAATCAAAATGCTATACACCTTGCATTCCTGCTATAAGGGAATGGATTTTTACAAGAAAATTCACATATAGTGTGTCAAAATCCAAGGGCTGTTCAAGATGTTGAAGCACAAGGTAAGGCAGAGCGCCGTAGCTGCCGACGATCTCCCGCTTGCGTATCTGATCGCCTCGACTCCCTTCTCCACCACCTCCTGCTGCACGACGTCGACCCCCTCCGCCACCTTCTCCACCACCACCTCCAGAAACGACCTCACGCCCTCGAACGTCGCCATCCCGGTCGCATCCAGCACGAGCCTCCTATTGCCCGGCACCCGCATCGCCCTCATCCATCCACTCTCCGCCAGCCTCCTCGACTGAGGCGGCTGCTTCCCCCTGCCCTTCTCGTCTGAATGCAGCTTCAAGTTTGCTCTCCACACATGGTAAGATGTCCTAACACATGTATCCACTGCATTGTTACACACACTCACTAGCAACTCCCTCACTCTGTTTTCTTGCTTAGGGCTGGTCAAGCCGGCGAAGAACTCCTCATACGCATTCACGTTGGCAGTCTTCTCGAGATAAACGCCCACGGCTGTGCTCACGAACTGCCGGATCATGTCGCCGACTAGCTCTCTAAATTTATCCTCGCAAACTACCTCAATCCACCCTGCATTGGACCCTCCTCGTTGCTGCCACTCCGAGAATAACGCCATCACCGTGTTTCTTGCAAAACTCCCAACAACTTGAGAGGCGAACCCGGCCCCCGCCTCGGAGAATAGCTTGTGCATCACCCTGTCGGGGAGGCCGTGATCGCCTTTTATGGCCGGAGAGGCGGTCAAGATTCCGAGGGCTGAGGCACGCGTGATCGCGGTCAATGAGCCGGAGAATTCGTGGGAGGTAGCGAGTTTCGAGAGCTGCTTGAAGCTCTGAGGGATTTGATCGGCGTCGGAACGGAGGAAGTGGTTGAGATCTTTCGAGAGGATTCCGATTGCGCCGGCGGAATCGGACAGCATTTGAGCTAATGAGATGAATGCAGCCATGAATTTGGAGAGTTTTTGCCTCTTCTTAACAACATAAGTGGAGTTGTGGAGCTTGTACACACTATAGCAAGTGATTGCTGCAAGAAATCCCCATTTTCTCTTCTTTCTTGCATAGGCTAACCCTTTCTCTAACAACTCCAAATCCATGAATTTTCAAAAGAGTTTGAGTTGTGATTTGAAATAGGATTGGGAGGTGATGGGAATTCAATGGTGGAATTTTGATGATGAAGGAAGAGAAGGTGAAAATGGATATGGATGATTGGAAATAAATTTGAATATAGTTAGTTGGGATAGAATTGGAGGGGATATGGATGAAGACTGTACAAAGCTTCATGGATTCATCACGGCGGTGGGCCCATTACCCATCACTTCCAAACTTCTTGAATTGTCAAGTTCATTGGCTAACTAACTTATTTCTTATTTATTTCAGTTAAAAAAAAGTGAATATCATTGTATTATTAATATAATTATATTCCAATTCTTAACATTCTAACGAAAATCTATTCTTCCCCCATTTAAAGTACCTCTTTTGGGTCTATTATAAAATGTGACTAGGTCCAATTGGATTTGGGCCGATTTTGATTCTTATAGTAATGCATGGCTCTGTTGATTTTCCTAAAAAAGAGAAGAAGAAATCAAAGGTATTGGGATTCAATTTTGAGTAAACAATTTTCACACGTAAAATTAATAAACAAGTTATGTGAAGTAATTCATGCGACAATGCAACGTCACCGACGAATTTAATTAATTGATCTGCTAAAGCAAAAGAGGAGTCGAACTTTATTCCGTGAAAATGTCACGTGAAAGATTATAGTAAAAAAAATTGTTCTTTTATATCAACTCAAATTTGAACTAAGCTCAAAATATTATTCATCGATCATAACTTGAACTAAGATCCAAATATATATAAAATATTCTGATAGAAATATATGATCGTGAAATATCTTTTCATATCTCAAATGGCGACGATATTTCTTTAAATCTATTATTTCAACAATTTTTTTAGTTATCTTTGGCACATGTAACAATTTAGCCCCTAGTCTTTATATTAAAATGTAACATGATTTCTATTATTTTATTTCGGTAATTATTCACATGCACTTCTTAAAACATATTTAAAATGAATTATTAACTATTCACTAGATTTAATCTAGCAAGTGATGGTATGAGGCGTCAAATAAAAACAAAACTATTACTGGAAAGTATCTCGAAACTAACATAATAAATAGGAAAATAATCAAGATTCAGAATAAAAAAATGCTAAGGATAAGTTTTTTAAATAACAATTTAGAACCATTCATTTCTTTATTATTTTCCAAGTGGATGGACGTGGATTCGTTATATACATTCATGATTCGTAGTTGTCTATTTGAATTATTATTGTCGTCGCCTTCTACAATTAAACATTGCTTTAACATAACATCGATTTACATTTTGTGAAGCTCCGAGTATATAAATTAAAGAGAAAAGATAAATGAACATAGTATGTAGATATAATAGGGGTCACTTTACATTTTAAGAATTTCGGTTCGATTTACTTATAATTGACCAGTTCGATTTTTATTAGAATTTAATTAATTTATTTTTCTTAAAATTTATTAACCAAAATCCATGATTCAATTTGGCTATTGCCGCTGAGAATCATAGCATCACATGCTTCCTCGGCTACGTTGGCGGATTCTTGAGCACCACCATTCTTTTTCGGCGCTCGACAATCCTTCTTGAAGTGACCGGGCTTGCCACAATTATAGCAGTTAAGATATTTCTTTCTCGATCTAGATTTGCCTCTTCTAGATTTGGATCTGCTAAGATTTGAATTTCTTTCCGAAGTTCTTCCTCTGAACTCGGTGTGTAGAGCCGAAGAGGTTGACGCTTCACTCGATTCCCTCATACTAGATCACGGACATCATCGAACTTTAATTTGTTGTTTCCTGATGAACTGCTAACTGCTGTAGCAGTAGCATTCCAACTGTCTGGTATAGATGATAAGAGAATCAAAGCTCGAACTTCATCATCAAACTCAGTCTCCACATAACTTAACTAGGGGGTGATTGTGTTGAGTTCATTGAGATGTTGAGCCACCGATGCACCTTCCGTCATCCGTAGGTTGAATAACCGCCTCATCAAGTGGACTTTATTTGAGGCCGATGGTTTTTCGTACATACTGGAGAGAGCCGCCATTAGACCCATCGTGGTCCCTTCTTTTGCTATGTTGAAGGCAATATTACGGGATAACGTTAGTCGAATGACTCCGAGGGATTGTCTGTCAAGAAGGATCCAGTCCTCATCCTTCATGCCCTCTGGTTGTTTTCCTGAGAGAGGTTGATATAACTTTTTCTAATACATATAATCTTCAATCTGCATTTTCCAGAAGCCGAAGTCCACACCAACGAACTTCTCTATTTTCACATTTCCTTCATCTGTAGCCATCGCTCCCACTTGATCTGGACTCCTTGGATCGTTTCTAATTTTTTTCTCAGGTAACCACCGTGTTTAGAACACCTTTTGTCAACAAACTGGAACTGCCGACAAATTTCACTATTCACGAAATCACTATTCACAGCAAAAAATATCAGAATTATCCGCTGCCAAACCCGAATCTTTCTCAAGAAATCCTTTTTGACGTGGAAGATCAGACAATGCTGCAACCACAGAGCATACTTGGAATATCAGGAGACCCCATCCGGGCTCTGATACCAGTTGTTGGGAAATTAGGTGCAATTCCCCTCTAACCAAATCAGCGAGAGCGAAATAAATGTGGAATAATAAAGACACAAATTTGATAACGGAGTTCGGCCAATTATGCCTACGTCTCCAGAGATGTTGCAGATCTATTTAACAAGGGAGATAAAATATATAGTGTTTACAACACTCACAACACTCAACTCACAACCCGTTATACCTCGAGAAATTATAATTTAATTTTCTCACACCAAAAGCTCCTAATTAAGCTTTTGTCTCAAACCCCCCAAACTCTTGTATCTGAGAATGCCTACAATTCGCAAACATTAAATGTAGGTGGTGGAGCCGCGGTTACCTTTCCCAAATTTCAACCATTGTTGGCTATGGCTGCATGTAATTTTTTTTTGCTAGGCTTTCACTAGCTTTTGAAAAATTCATCAGCTGCACGGCTGCAACTTCCCATTAATTGATGGCCACAATTGTTGACTAACACCACCCATATAAAATCAGCTAATGTATCCAAGTTAATGATAGCCGTAGATCAAACCAAATCGATGCACATAAACAGAACTTAGTTCTCACTTTAAATTAGGCTTCTTTTTTTTGTAAATAAATGCAGATATTTACATAAACAGATTTTAGTTCTCACTTTAAATTAGGTTTTTTTTTTAAATAAATGCATAAATTTTTCAAAGACGGCGCCACGGAGGACTCGAACTCGAGACCTTTGATTCCGGACATTAACCTCCTACCATTAGGCCAACACACACACATTAATTAGGTTTTCATATGAAACTTACTCTCTATATATATTGAATATTTAACTATATATTTGAGTTTAACTAACATTGCATTCAGTTTCAACAAAAGACGACGCCGTATAAGAATAGGGCAAATTCCCGCGAGGGGTTTAAAGCGGGTTTATGCGAAACCACTAAGCGATGTCGTTTCATCAACATTTCTTCTTATCCCAAAAATATTTCATTTCCTTTGAAGTTGAGAGCTGAAACAGAGCTCTACTATGGCGTGTAAGCTCCCTCTCTCCCTAATCCATCCAGAAATATCTCCACATTCCTCAAAATTACCACTCCAATTACCCACTTCTCAAAATTTCCAAAGCTTTACACCTGCAAAAACCAGAAGAATCGAAGGTGTTTTTAATTTAATTCATTTTTTCTTAGGTTTGAGCTCCGAAATTTGAGCGATTGCGTTTTTTCTGCAGGTTCATGGCAGATTTTTGCTACTGCAGCTGGTACACGATAACGCAATTTGTGGATAATATTATCGACGTTTTTTTGAACGAGAAACCTAAGTCTAGAGAGTGGAAGATATATTTGATTTTCAGAGATGAGTGGGGAAAGTATCGCCAGAAATTTTATAATCGGTGTAAAACTCGCGCCGATTCTGAGAAGGATTTGCATATGAAGCAGAAATTGATAGGCTTGTCGAGGTGAGTTAGAAAGGTAGTTTGTTTTCCCTCGATTAATTGTGGTTATTGCAGAAATTGGTTTGATTTTATGTAGAATGTGTTTGGAGGATTAGAATGTGTGTTACTAGTTGAATATTTCTTTGAAGCAAGCATGAATTTGGCAGATTGATGATGAAATGGAAAAGCACGCTGCACTGTTTAAAGAGACGACGGATTTTACCGACAATTTCTTTCGCCATCTCACGTTGGTCTCGGAAACCTATGACAACTTGGAAGACCGATCGAGATGGTAATGCTTTTTTAACAAACCTCATTTTACATGATTTGGTTGACGGGTGGTGTATTGTAGTGGATGTGATGTGTAGAACTAGAAGTGTTTCATTTGTTTCGATGTTTACACTTTAAACTTGGGATATGTTTAGATACTTCTATATTTTCTTTTAGTAATAATACAAGTATTACTATTAGACTCCAATAATTTAATATTGGACCACTGAGCCCATCATATTAGATGGGCTTAAATTTAATTAACCAAATGGATTTTAATTAACCAATAAAAGGCCCAATAATATATATAAGCCAAAGATTTACATTAATATTTTTATTTAATTATATAAAAAACGAAATTAGCATATAATTAATAATTATATGCTAATGAACTACAATCAGTTCCTTAATCACGAGATTAAGCTATAAAAACGAAATAAAATACAATAAAAATGCTAATGCTATTAAACATAATTAATTTCACTAATTACATGATTAAGCAAATAAACTAATTTCACTAATTTATATTTCGGTTCGATTCGGCTCGATTTTTCGGTTATAACCGAATATTGCTCGCCTCTGGAAATTACGTTTATTTTCTTATTGTTTTAAAATATATTGAATCACCTTAAATAAAATTGAGAATCAACCCAATAACAGCCCAATGAATAAAATGCTGAATGTTAGCCCAAACTGAAAATCTTAAAATATGAAAAAAGGTATAAAAAAAAAAAACTTACATGACTTTACATAACCCTAATGTACGGTTCGAGAGACAAGAAAAGCATAAACCGAAGAAAAATATCAAGAGGTATTCTCTGTTTTTCACGATTAATTTAAGTTCTCTGCAAACTTAATTAGTTTGTAATTGCAATATTATCTGTATTAATTTTTCTAGGATGGTAGAGCTTGTTCTTAAACGTCGTGTTGGTAGTGGTAGACAGCACTGTCTCTCTTTTCTTTCGGAGCCAGACATGATTCCTAAGTCCAATTTCACACTCCCCTTTTATGATCCAAATTGTCTATTTAACTGTAGTAGCTGTCGTGGTTTATTTTATTTCAATGACTGTGTGGGTAATGATGTTGTTTGCAACTTGACAACCAATGAATTTAAGCTATTGACCCCTCAATCCGAGGACTGCTTCTGTGGTCTCGGCTACGATCCCAAATCCGACGACTACAAGGTCATAAGAAATCACAAGAGCTATTGCACGACCGAGGTGTTCTCATTCAAGAGTGATTCTTGGAAGGTGATTCCGGGCCCCGGCCCCGGTGATGGTACTGTAGTGTTTGCTGAATGTGGTGTGTACGTTGACGGGAGGTGTTACTGGGTAACATGGACGTTGATAGACCGCAATGTATGTGACATTCTTTCGTTCGACTTTAGTGATGAAACCTTCTATCGTTCGCCTTTGCCCCCATTGGTGGAATTCGGGTCCATTCGCCTCAAAGTTCGACTTTTTGATTATGAGGGTTGTTTGAGCGCTGTTGGCTATCAGAGGGTCGAGGATTATAAGAACAGAGTTGCTATGTAATTTGAGGTACATGTACGGAGGACATCGTGGGAGAGATTGTTTTCTGTTATTCTTATTGATGTCACGGATGACCCTTTGGGGTTGAGGAATGGTCTTTTGTTTCTCCGAGGGTATACTAAATGTCATCATAGTCCTTCTCATTTGATGGTTTA
>JAYJMF010000027.1:755084-776326 GCA_036873715.1 Salvia sclarea | reverse complement strand
GGTTTCGTGGGTAATTCGCGGATATTTTTGCGGGTGGTATTTCGCGGTTTTACGGGTTTCGCGGGTACGGATAGTGTTAAACCATTTCCGTACCCGCGAACTAAATGGGTACTAGTTTTAAACCACGAACACACCCGCGGGTATCAAATGTCTACCAAACCCGCGAATAATCGGGTGAATACCCGCGGATTTCGGGTACCCGCGGGTCGATTGCCATCCCTACCCTCAACCTCAACTCCTGCTCATGATAAACCTCATATCAATTTGCATCACCTTAATTTGACCTTCTGTCCATCAGATCCACTGGCATCCTTATCTCTTTCAATTTTTATTCAATAATATAATTGAGACTGCAGTCAACCTTGGAGTCTGCTAATTAATTATAACCAGCTTCACACATAGTATGATTCAATATTTTCGCATATTTTAATTTGGATATTCCACATTCCTTTATCCAAGTGCGGCTATAAATGTGTAGAGTGCCATCTTCTTGTCTTTTTTTTTTCCCACGATAACAAATCTTTAACTGAATATCATCCATGTCCAGTCTTGCTACAAAGCCTACTCCAAGCCCACCACAAAAATCCACCTCAAATTCGCCGTAGTTAACTTATTTAATTTTCTTTCATCACACAAGATAGTGTGTGTGTGTGTGTAGTTCTAAATTTTAATTTAAATTGATAATTCAGATTTTTTGGGTTTGTTACGTGTTAGGTACATAAATATTGGATGAAGTTTTCATGTGGGTTTTGAGTGTTGTCATTAAACCAAATTTTAATTTGAATTATTATGTATTTTAGGCGCATATATACAAGGTGCAAAAAAGTGGAGAGTGAAGATGAATGATTATTCAATTTGAAGAGCAGCGAGTATAAGGCAGCTAGAGAGGCTGGGTTTAAGCCCGACTAAGGCCCATTGTTATGTACAGAAACATTGACATGTTGTTTTGGGCTGAATCGGATTTCAAGCCCATCTAGGTCGACATAGAATTGGCCCGGTGGGCTTTGTTGGATGTAGAAATTAAATTCAATATGATAGTACATTATATATACTTTTACGTTGAACCCTTTCCAGTCTTGAATCCAGGCGATTGCACTTCTGACCTAGGCATGAACACATTTTCTATAGATCAACTTCCATGCCCATTTTTTTGACGGTCCATTTATTATACTTCATATCATACCATCAAAACACACAATCACCACAAGTCAACCTCTATGCCCATGAATTAATTTGAAATAAATTACAAAACTATAGCTACAGCAATTGGTTGGTACCATAAAGCCAACAAACTTAATTTAACTTTAAAACTAATCTCAGTTATCAATATATGGATATTCATCATCACCAATTTGCACCCAAGTTCACAACATAATTTACATATAAATAGAAGCAAGACTTGTACATATATATACAATACACAAAATGAGATTTGAGGGGCAAGGGAAAAAGAAAACTTGTAAACACGTAAATCCCATGCCCTCTTAATTCAATCCATAGCTCAAAAAGGGAAAGCAAGAAACGAGCTATGGTTGGTAATTAAGTTGAATGTATCATGATATGGAATGGCGCCTGTCTTTATTAGGTCTAGTTCTACCTTTGGAAGCTTGAGGCACCAGTCCATCAGCCCTTATGATCTTACCAAGTTTCTTCGAAACCGAGCTCATGAAGGATTTCTTAGGCAGGGGAGGCTTCTCCGCCCCCCGCGGAGGCACCCCTGAAGGGCTGCTGGTAGCGGTCGAGGGCTTCTCCGTCGACCTCTCCATATCCTTCAACCTCATCTTCAGCTTCACCACCTCCAGCTTAAGGTCCTGATTCTCCCTCCGAAGAGTGGAGAGCTCGTCGGAGATGGGGTGCACGTCCGCAGAGTAGGGAGGGAGCTTGGGTGCAAGAGCAGGGGACTCATTCAGGCTGCCGTCCATCACGTCCCTCAGCCGCTGCTGCTCGTAGTAAAGCACCTGGACCACCGTTTGAACCGGTAGCCGGTCGTTCTGAGCTGCGTGGGCGCAGGCTTCTCGTGACAGCTTCTGGCAGTCCATCACACTGCACACTTTCTTCCTCTCCATGTCACTCAGTGCAGGATGAGCCTATCCAATACAGTATATTCTAATTAAATCATCATTATACACTAATTAAGGAATACTAGTGTCTAAATTATCCAACTTTGGTCAAACAGTTGGATCTGCACACCATGAAAAACTTATGTTTATAGGTTGTTATATGAGATCGGTTGATCCCTAGCTAGTGCATGGCCGCTTGAATTTGTCTTCAGATTTTATCAGGCGGCCATGTTAGCATCAATTTGGGAATAAACGTAGAACAAATCAAATGTATAATTATTTAAAGTAGATTTTTTTTTTTTTTTTTTGGCGTGCAAAATCAGAATTTGAGAAGTTGAATGAGCATGTCCACTATATAGGTTGAGTTACGATCATACAGAATATGTAAAATTCAATTTGAACACATTGATCCTTATATGATTTACGTACAAACTACAATGTAGTATGTGAAACTCAATCTAGATATATTAAAAATTGTATGGTCCATGGTAGCCATCAAAATATGCATTAAAGTACTAATATATGAAATGTATTATCACAAAGATAATAACAATTAAAGTCATACAATAAGCAATACTCCAGAATTTGATCATCTACCTAGCAGCTATATGCATGGCAGCATGGGCTTAAGCCCCCACGAAGTCATTTTTTAAAATTTTATAGGGTCTTCAAAGTTATCCGAATTTTGTAAAAATTCTTATGCAAACCTTCCTATTAATCAATCGAATCGCTTGAAAAATACATTTTAAAATAATATTTAGAAGATATAGCGCTCAGTAGACACACTTGCCTTGGTATGATTGCAATGATTAATTGAAGATGATAAGCAGAAACTAACCTTCAAGTAGATATCTATGGCTCTATACATTCCATCTTCTGTTAATCTGGAGTGTTCGGGTATGAGTTCTGCAAGAGACGTGAACTTGAAAACCGAGAGATTACGATCCGACGCGAGCTCAGAGAGGTAATCCTCCATCAATTTGGTGACACGCTCCAAATCTTCATCTCCATTGCTTCCCACTCTGTGACTATGCTGCGACTCCTCAGTCTCCTCTTCCAAGAAGTTGACGACGATCCGCTGCACGGTCTCGACGTCGAAGAGCGTATCTCCGGTGAAGGAATAGGAAGGGATGAGGAGGTCGTCGAGCACCGCCTGCGACAGCTGCATCGCCACTCTCTTCTCCAAGTCCAGCCGGCAAGCCACCGTCGTCTCCAGAAAGATCGCCGCCCGGAGCAGCATCGACAGGAAGCTCACCGACATGGCGTTTCTCTCCCGCGGCAGGAGGCTCACTATCGTCTCCAACACCACGCGCTTCTCGTGCTCCTGCCGCGCCTCGATCTTCTTCCTCCCCTTACCGAATATATCCTGCCAGATCCAAATCATTTCCTTCAGCTAATTGAGGTTAATTTTGAGGAATTCAGATTCAATTTTGGTAATTAGGTTAAGACCTCACCAAACCTCGGAGAGATTTCTGTGCGTACAGCATTAAAATCGGGCCGAGCGCGTACTGCTTGAATCCTCTCCCCATCATCGCTATCAGAACTCTCTGGAAGAGATCGATTCGCAGCACGGTGAGATCTTCCGCCCACCAATCCACCACGGGCTTTGAATTAGGGGCCGCAGCGGCGGCGGCGGACCGCTCCGGCGTGGCGAACTGCGAGTCCTTGCACGCCACGAACGCGATCGTGTCGATGCAGCGGCTCACCAATTTGACCTTCTCCGCCGTGGGGAGGAGGTTCTCGGCGGAATGCAAGACGGAGACGGCGCCGGCGAGGCTCTTGAGCGCGACTTCGTTTATGTAGGCCTCGGATCGCGCCACCAGATTCCCCACCGCGTAGTCCTCCGTCATCTCGAGATGTTCCGCGACGCAGCGCAGCATCGCGATGTTCTCGGTGGTGATCTCGAAGTTTATGCCGTAACAGAACTTCGCCGCCAGCTCGAACGCCTCCGCCCCGCCGGGGACGTCGGGGAGCTCTACGGTGGAGACGTCGGCGTCGGAGGATTCCGAGACCAGCTTCCGCAGGTATCCGCATTTTGAGACTAATGGGAACTGTAGTAGAAATGCATGATTCACTCATCTCATACAAAATTAATAACTAAAAAATAGTGATGATGGCCGGAGATGGAGATGAAGGAAGTAGCACCTTGTGTAAAGAAAAGGAAGTTCCTGCAGCATTCACAGTTACATCACTAGGAATCTCCTGAGAAAAGATCCTATTGAAACACCGCAAAAAATTACGCATATATTCAATAATAAGTGATGCAAATTGAAAATTAAGTGGATTGAAGAAAACCAACCATTCACTAGTCCTCTTCATGGCAGTGGAGAGAAGGTTCTTCTTCTTGATAGACATGTTTGCAGCAGCATCTGCTTCAAAGTCCATGGCCTCACGGATTACTTAAAGGGGGCCACTCAGTTCGCTCGTTTATTGTTCAAAAATGGTGGGAAAAAGAGAGGGAAAACTTTCTAGGAAATATGCTTTGTTTAGCATAGCCCATGGCCATGGAACAACTGATGGCCTATGTACAGAAGCATGGAGAGTGAGATGACAATCCTTAACAACTCTCCAGGTTGTACAATGCATATTATCTATTTCTGGCTACCAAGCTCATTATTATCATCATTTACAAGGAATTTCCCATTTTAGGCCTCTAGTTTAAGTGGAAATATGAGTTGGTGTTGGATAATATTAGGAGAAAGAGGGGCAAATAGGAATATGGGTGGGAAAGGATTTTGGTGAAGAGTGTGTGGTGGGAGTCACATTATGAGGGGATGGCTCCAAATTAAGAAATCTCCCCATGTGAGATGGATTATCCTCCACAAAACTGTCAATCTTTTTAAAAGACCAAAGTTTCATTCGGCTAATAAGTGTAAACATACATCACCATTATAGGATAAGACTCTTACTAAATTCTATAAATATTTGAGCTTATGTAGCTTGGTTCCTATGCTGCAACTGTGTTTTTAATCTTGTTCTAGTGCTATCAATACTTACATAAGTTGCTTAGATGTGTAAAGTGAGATGTAACATATATAAGTGACTGTAACGAGTTATCGCCGATAGAGATATAGTAAAAGTAAAATTCTTGAGTAGAAATATGGGTCGCTACATATTTGCGTTGCTCTTGTTATTGGCTATGAGTCTATGAACTATGGCTTAAGAAGTTGATGAGCTCATGATCCATAAGTCATTACCCCCATCCATACAAAAGCACAAATTCAATTAATGGACAAAAGAATCAAATGTGGACCAATATGTGATTTAGACCTATAAGAAAGTCCGGATCTCAACAGTAATTTTCACTATTTCACTCAGTCTTGGGGTTTAATTAAATGGATATAAAAGATAAAGAAGAAGAAGAAGAAGTTGCAAGAAAAGATGGGGAAAGGCAAATGACTTTACATCTTCACCGTCAAATCAATCTAAAAAAAATGACAATGCAGAAGATACGAGGAGAGTCCAGTTGTGATAAACACAGATATGATTAAATAAATAAAAAGTTGTATGTGTTAACTATACATTAATATGTGATCCATTGATCTTAATTACTATATGATTTTAGATTTCGTAATTAAAAAGAAGCATTGTCTGTGATGGTATTTATATTGAATCAAACATGTGAGTGATTTGTCGCGGCTGTATTAGAAGGACGGAATGCACGGCTGCACTTAGGTAGAGTGTAGCATGTGAAATAATGGATGCTTAAAACTTATGCTTCCCATTATCTTCACCATCCAAGGTCCTACTATCACTTCACATCAACAAACCCCCATTTTATATTATTTGTTTCATTCAATTCAATAAATTCCCATTAAATGATTGCCCCAAAAATGGGCCTTCTTTAGATATATAATCTTCGTCTCCATTAATTTGGATGAATACTTGTCGAATTTATTGGGAGGGTCCCATTCTGCATCTCTCTGCCCTACTCATCGCAATCTGCTTCTTTTATAATGGAAATTCTTTTATCGATTGATTGACGCATGATGCCTCAATAATATGTTCGCCTCCTTTTCTTTTCTTTGTATTCACGAATTGGTGTATTCCACTTCATTTCATTGCTTCGAGTAAAACCATCATACTTATCAATTGGAAATATTCACTATATATTTAGGGAGGATGATTAAAAAAATTCAAATATTTGCGTTAGGCCGGCCTAACGGTTAGACCAATTATTTGTCGCTCCAATTCTAAGTTACGAGTCGAGCGAGGGGGAGCCGAAGGCGAACCCGGAGCGAGCTCAAAGACAAAATTATTGTCGGTCTCATTATCTATATATTAATTGGACCGGCCTAACGTAAATGTGCCTAAAAAATGGATAAATTGGAAGGATAAAATTGTATTCATACATCCGCACGAGGTTCGGTTATTCGAAATAGATTAAATTAACTATCCCAAGATTGAATGAATATGAGATTACTTATTACTTATGTCCCGTGAAGATTCATAAGACACTAATTTTACTTGGCATTGTCCCAAAACTATGTACTAAGTATTGGGTTTTCGTAACCATCCAATCGAGCAATGTATCATATATAAGACTAGTCTTATCTAAATCATCAAATATAACCCAATGTATTTTACTATGCTTCTAGAAGTCTTAACATGGTGCTCAACATTTTCTCCTCGACTTGATAAGATATTTAGTTTAGGAATATAAATAAATATAAATACAAATAAAAATTGATAGAAAATCCTCTGGATCTGGACAAAACTGCTATAGATCAACTCAAGGAACAAAATCTAAACACTATTTATACATTATTGATGATTAAAGTAGTTATATGTGATGATACTTATAATTAACATTTAAATGACCAGTAACTTTATTTAGTTTGTGCATATAACTAATAGTGTATATTTTCTGTAAAGAATAAGCATTATTAGTTATCTAGACAGTATATACCAAACGAAATTGAAATTCTTAATTCTAGTTCTAAGGCACATATAAACTATTCGTATTCGTAATTTTTTTATGATCATTTAAATTAGAAGACAAATAACATAATTTTTTATTTTTGCAAAGAAAAGTTAAATTGATTCTCGACATGTTGACCCATTCAAGATTGAAAATAAAGCACTACTAGCTAGTTAGTTGTTGACAAATGTCCAAATAGATTGGCCCAAAAAAATTTATTGGGATACAACTAAAATTCTAGACAACATAAATAATAATTATACATTGAAAAATATAAACTATTAGTGTATCCAAATTCAGCAAATATTGCAATTGTTATTATTTGTATTATATTTTAAGTGTATGGTACACTTAAAATTACAAACTATAACAATTGTTATAGTTTGTATTATATTTTAAGTAAATTACAAACTATAACAATTGCAATTGTTATAATTTGTATTCAGAAAAGGTTAAATTTATTGTGAATACTTTTAAGTGTATAAACTATTAATAATTATATATTGAAAAATAAAAACTATAACTATTGTTATAGTTTGTATTATATTTTAAGTGTATGGTACTTTTTGTGTAATTGTGAATTTAAAGTATAGAATGATTATTATATATTTCTTTAGGCATTTTCAATATAATACATTTATATTAGATAATAAGCAGGTAAAAATGAAGTAAAAATAAAACTATTTTAAACTGAATTGGTGTTATTGATGGAGCATGAAAATGATAAAATTAAATTAAATAAGGGATGGAAGATGAATAAAAATTATATCAAAAGATCGCATGAAAATGGATTGTGAATGTAGGTAATATTAAAAAAGAAAAGTCCAGTGGATGAATAGTTTGGAAAACGCTTCTTTTTTCGATCAATAAGAGCTTGGTCGAAGGCTCAAATCAAAAGCAAGTGAGTGTGGAATGTATTTTAGTTTAAAGAGAAAAAACGAATAAAACAAGCACCCCTCAAAAAATAAGAAGAAAGATAGTTGAATTACTAACCCTGAAAGCGCCTTCTCAAAAAAACCTGAAAGCGCTACAACATCGTAATCCCGTTTATACACAGAAGTATCTGCTAATGCTTCGCCGCTGGAAATTCGTAATCTGCATTCAATCTTTTAATAAAAATCCATTTGTATCCCTTATCTCCGCCCCAGAAACAGAAACCCTGCAAAAACCTCAACTCAATCGATGGCTTCCCCAATCCACTACAGTTTCTCTTAAAAATCCAATTCCGTCACCAAACCCATTATTCCTCTATCAGAATGGAGCTATATTCATCTTTCACACCACAGACCAAAGTAGAGCTCTCATTCTCCTCCTCACTCTCTCTCTTCCCCTTCCAAACCCACTTCAAACTCCCCAAAACCCCATCAAATCTCCATATTCTAGCTGTCGCCTCCGCCGAGCCTAAAGAGCTTCCCCAAAACAGCCCCCAACGCCTCCTCAAAGAGTTGGCGGAGCGCAAGAAGGTAGTCTCCCCCAAGAAAAAGGTGCCTCCTAAAAGATTCATCCTCAAACCGCCCTTGGATGACAAGCGATTGGCCGAGAGGTTCCTCAACAGCCCCCAATTGTCGCTTAAGTCCTTCCCTTTATTGAGCTCCTGCCTCCCTTCGCAGCGATTGAACAATGCCGATAGGGCGTGGATGGACGAGTATCTGCTGGAGGCCAAGCAGGCCTTGGGTTACCCATTGGAGCCGTCGGATAACTACGGAGACGATAATCCGGCGAAGCAGTTCGACTCCTTGTTGTATATGGCGTTTCAGCACCCGCACTGTGAGAGGACTAATATGCGGCATGTGAGGTCGGGGCATTCAAGGCTGTGGTTCTTGGGGCAGTATGTGCTCGAGCTGGCGCTGTGTGAGTTCTTCTTGCAGCGCTATCCGAGGGAATCACCAGGCCCCATGAGGGAGAGGGTCTATGCGTTGATTGGAAAGAGGTTTCTGCCCAAGTGGATTAAAGCTGCTAGCTTGCACAATTTGGTCTTCCAGTATGATGATATGGACAGGCTCCTTCGCAAGGACCGAGAGCCTCCGGTCAAGTATGTCACTTTCATGTTTCTAGGAAAGAGCTTATTATGGCTTCAGTTCGTTGAATGATAAGTTATTGTTATATAATATGATGCATGCCTGAAAATTTATTAATTTCTGTTATGGTTGTAACTGTGCTCACCTTAATATTGCTTTAAGTTGCTGCTTAATGAATGATCAATCTGCGTTTCATGATCCCTTATAGAATTCGTAGAGTTGATGTTTGCAATGATACTTCTTCTTGACAATTTGATTGTTCATGTGCGAAGGTGTGAGTTCGATGTTTAGCCTGTAAGGCTTTGCATCAGAAATTGTCATTGAGTGATTAAGCTGGAAATAGTTTGATGAGTTCACATTTGGTCTCCTGCATCTAGGAAAATAAGATCATACTATAGGCCTACTTTGCTTCGATATAGAAATAGAAATGGATAATGTGGTAACTTATGGTTTTTGCTGGTCTCCTTATTTAAAATTCTATCTTGCATATGATTTTTCTACTACACCTAAGTGGTCTGATTAGTTCTTGAGTCAATTCAGCTGTGTTGTCTTCAGTTAATCAATATCTTGTATGAAACCATGACTGTAGTTTGTCTTAAAGTCACTGCTTCTTATGAGTAGTATGTATGTGTATCAATTTTACTTTGCTAGTTATTGATTCAAGTTTTGACAGAGCTGGTGATATTTTTATGGCAGATCTGTGTTCTGGGCGTTGTTTGGGGCAATATATTTGTGTTTCGGCATGCCAGAAGTATATCGTGTTCTCTTTGAAGTGTTTGGACTTGACCCGGAGGCTGAAGACTGTCAGCCTAAACTTAGGAGACAGCTTGAGGATATAGACTATGTTTCTGTTGAGTTTGATAGCCGAAAACTGAGTTGGCAAGATGTTGCTGCTTATAAGGTAGTTGTTTCTTAAATTCTTCTGATCTTCTAATGAGAAACTATTATTTATATGAAGAATTACTGTGATTTCTTGTTTCACCTTTCTTCAAGTCAAGCATTACTTAAGTCCTGTGCCAATATACTGATCTATTCATTCCATTACTTTTCCTACAACTCCCTTTTACGTGTCTAATGTAGAAAGTTACCTGCACAAAGTGAAAATTGTTATTGCTATGATACAAAGTACTCAATTTTGTCAAATCCAAAGTATTTTTACATTCATGGCCCTTGCAAATGTGATAGAAATGGGGAATGCATTTATGTTTTAAGGGTATGAATGTATGATAGTGATTTTGACCAAATACCATGATATGATGTGCAAAATATTTTAAAATTACTTGGATATGTGGATTTTTATACGCTGCATAACCTTAAACTTTGTACCAAGATTATATGTGCGATTAAAATCTGGAGGTGGCACAACTACATCTGTTATGGCAGGTCAGGAGGTTAATTCAGTTATTAACATCTTCGTTCATCAATGATATAATGTTTCTGATAAAAGATGCATTTTTAATACAACAACTTCATATAGTAAGATGGTATCAACTTATAAGATGCCTTGATGTTTTCAGCCACCAGAAGATGCCCTCTTCGCTCATCCTAGGCTTTTTAGAGCATGTGTGCCTCCGGGTATGCACAGGTTTCGTGGAAACATATGGGATTTTGATTGTAGACCTCAAGTGATGAGAACACTTGGATACCCATTGCCTATGGTGGACAGAATACATGAGATAACAGAAGCAAGGAATATTGAGCTTGGCTTAGGGTTGCAGGTATGTTCTTACAGCTTAGTTGTAGCATCATTGGATTGATTTAATGATTTATATTTTATGCACAAGTGTCTCTGTTTCTTGGATAAAATATATGACATTTGCATAGCTATGCCTATGAGATTGCTTACTTTAAATTAGAGCTGTAGATTATTTATAATCATCTTTCCAATTGTCCAAACCCCTCTGGAGCTGTGAAATGGGCCATAGACTTGCTAGCATGTTATTCATCCCAAAACTTATTTGAACTTATCAAATTTAAATCGAATTTAGTGCTCTTTAAATTCTGCTTATCAAAATTTACTAAGTCCCAAAGTGATATATAATAAATAACTTATTTTTGCAATTCTCTAAAAGTTGTGAAATGCAACGCAGCTCTGTTTTATGCATCCATCAAAATACAAGTTTGAACATCCACGGTTCTGCTTCGAGCGTTTGGAATATGTTGGTCAGAAGATCCAGGTAATGCCTTTGAGTTTCAGAACCAAATTATGTCCCTCCCTCCATAAATTCTGCCATCGTAACCTAATTGTAACATGATTTACCGGCAGGATCTTGCGATGGCCGAGAGGTTGCTTATGAAGCACATCGATGCTCCTGGGAAATGGTTGCAGGAGAAGCACCGTGTTCTTCTGATGAACAAGTTCTGCGGCAAGTTCTTGAGGGAGAAGTATCTCCACCGCTTCATCATATACAGCGAACAGGTGCAGGACTCGTACGAGCACAACCGGAGGCTGAGAAATCCGGCTACAACCTCAGTTCAGCAGGCCATTCATGGCCTTGCGTATGCTGTTTATGGGAAGCCGGACGTTAGGCGGCTTATGTTCGAGGTTTTCGACTTCGAGCAGATACAGCCTAAGGCCGTCGTATGATCAAGATTGACACGGTTGGATTCTTGAGTTCCTAGTTTGATTTGCAGGATTAGTTGAATCTCTAGTGATATGTATTCATACACCAAGTCGCACGAGCAACAATAGAATGTGTACAGATAACATTTTGACCATGTTATAGATGATGGATTTTTATTTGCCACACTTCTCTAGAGTTTCATTAATTGCATTAAAGTTGATTGTAGCAAAGGGGGGAAATATAGGGAGGGAAAGGGGAAAAAGACAAAAGAAACGGCCCATTTATAATTGAACTATTGTTCAGCAAAATGTAAAGATGAGAACTTTTTGTTGCTTGATGGGATACAAAAAATGCCCTCATTTTTTATTCATTGCTTCATTGAGCTAAATCCGCATCTATTGTAATGCTGAATGTTGAGATTCCTTTAATCTCTTTTCATATTCTTTCTTCTATTTTTTTGGTTCAATTCGGAAGCTTTTTCTCAGACGTTAACTATTCTATCATTAAGGTTAAATTATGCCAAAACAATCCAGACCATTGGTTTATCGACTAGTAATATTTTATTCAACAATACTCTAGAAATAGGCAAATGTTATATTATGATAATTTTTTTGAAGTATGAGCATGATTCGGATATCATTTAAATACTATGATATCTTTTGGTGATAATTCGATGGTTTAAATTGTTTTAGATAATTTAGCTAAATCCGTAACATACATCCTGCACTAGTCAAAGGCGTAGGCATCATACACATATAAATGGTCAGATGGAGCATATATTTGTATTATTGTAATATAGAAACATAACACATTATCGTAAAAATATGAAGAATTTAAATTGGTTCAAAGGTTCTATATCGAAATAGTTTATATTTGATCCACACTTCTACACTAAGTAGAATGAGGAAATTTACAAGTGAATTATTAAAATAAATTGTAAGTAAATAATTTTACAGTGTTAATGAGTAATCTATTTGTGATTTGTATAATTGTGGGTCATTATTGGTTGTATAGTTATATAAGGAGTATAGAGTGTAGTACGTGGCACGAGTGCAACAACATCTAGAAGACGGTTAGATTTGCGAAAATGAAAAAGGGGCGACACAGAAACAGAGGATATGGCGCAATTTACCACTCTCCGCCGTCTTCTCCACCGTCACCGCCCTTCGATTCCGACTCAATTGTCATCCCGTCCGTATTCCTCCCGCAACGCCGAGTGGGCGCATCCTCCCGATTTCGCCGGAACCAACGCTTATGATATCCTTGGAGTATCTCCGGCAAGTTCATTTGCAGAAATTAAAGCTTCCTTTCGTAAATTGGCTAAGGAAACTCATCCCGACCTTGCTCACTCGCAAAACCATTCATCTTATGCTTCCGATAGATTCATCCAAATTCTCGCTGCTTACGAGGTGCCTTTTCTTTCACACCATCTTCCACACCATACCAATTTACTCGAATTTTACATCGATCGAGTGCTTATTCTACAGAGTAATACCTTTGTGCTTATATGCCAGCTGATATTTGGTTTTAGTAATTTCCTTTTTTCTTATTGCGATCGAATTTTCAACGGAGTTTGTATGATTTTCTGGTAGTTAAAGTGGAGTTCAATATGTGGTTAGCCTTCTGTCCTGCTCTGGGCGTGATTTTAGGCGGTTTCCCAGGTTGCTTAGTAGTAAATTTAACTGTGGTTAGCTATGCTTTTCTAGTTTATCCATTTGAATCTCTTTTTGGTTGCAAAAACATGTTTTGGTAAAACAACCACTAACATTTCCTTGTGATATGACCTAACTCGTTTTCGCAAGTTCAGATTCTCTCAGACGCTACTAAGAGAGCTCACTATGATCACTATATTTTGTCTCAAAGAATCTCGGCTGATGATCACACTAAACGAGGTACCAAAATCTTCATGTATAATTCCTTTCGTCACCCAGCTAAGGAGATGGAAGTCGTTGAATGGCTGAAGTGGTATAGACACACAATAAATGACATTTTATCTGAAAGAAGAGTGACATCGGGAACAGGGTATTTTGACCTTCTGGAAAGAGATTTTTACTCAGCAGTGCATGCTGCATTCTATGGACCTGAGATTGAGTCTATGGATCTCCTTCCCGACCGTTTTGAAGCCGATGAGAGGTCTACACATGGTACATGCGAAGTGCTACACTTAGTTACAGGTCGAGATCTTTTTGGCATGGTATGTCTAGCTAAGAAGTATCGTGAATTATCAGATGTGCGCAATGAAAAACTAGCATCTTCGTGTTTGGGTTCAGTCCAGTTGGCCGATAATGTGAGTGAGCAACATCAACCAATTGCAGAGGAGGAAAAAGATTTCCGCCACCAGTCTGTTCATACTAATTATCAATCATCCGACGCGTACAAAGACCTAGAGTTACACTTACCTGGGGGAGTTGTGGCTGTGGCTACTAGAGTTCCACCTAAAAGTGAGGATGCGGATTCTGAAGACCAGATACATGTTTATCTCACTTCTTCCGGACACCAATTTCATACAAGGCATCCACATTCTGGAGATTCGCATATAGATTCCTCAGGTGGACATAAAATTCTGCTTGGTGTTATAAAAGGTTTGGGAACCACCCCTGAGGAAGGGACTTGCTATGTCTACGACAGTGGTGGCATGAAGACTCATATGATAATGAAGCATAGAACATTGCTGGTATGCATATATCATTTCATTAAAGCCCATAAGAATTATGAAGGGTCAGATGCTGTTGGTGCATGATTGGCAAATACATCTAAATAATATTTGAATAAGTTTCGTCTTTGCCTTTCCACCTGTAGACCATTAAGATTTGATCCTGGAATCGATTGTGGAAGTTTTCTCATAATGATATTTTGTTATATCAACTAATACTACACACTACTTAAGCAAAAAAAGTAGCAGCTTGTTGCTTCACTTCATGATGGGAGGTTCTGTCAGGATTACTATTCAGGAATATGCTCTTTTTCTACAGATTCTTATCTTGTAGGCAATAGACTGGATTGAGTTCTGTCATTGCACATGTGTTCTTTTTTTTTCAAAGAAGATATTTTGTTTGGATATTGATGGCTAATGTGCATCATGAGTTCCTCAATTCTGCAGAACAGATATAGTGTTTTTCTCCTTTGCCTTTTTGTTTGTGCCTTGAAAAATGGTTACGCATATGGCTTGTATAGATGTACTGTCTTTGTGCATGCTCTGATGCATGCATTTTTTTAGGTGAAACACTTGCACTGGTTCCGGGTTGGAGACAAAGTTTCAGTTTGTGAATGTAGATGCACTCGAGCTCGCTTGCCGCCAAGCAAGTAAGCAGCAATTTTTTGTTTGGTTCAAGTTTATTCTTATGAATGATATAGTTGAAACTTTTTAGATTTAATGATATCATTACTTTTCCTTAATTTGGTAATATGTCAAGTGAAAGAGAACATAATAAGGTGCAGAAAGTATCTGAAGTTTTGAATCAAAATCGTTGTTCTTTCTCTTATTTTTTATCCGTGGAAATCGACCAATAATATGAAGACTATTGGTTGTGAAATTCTGCTGGGATTCGCTGCTGATTTCCATTTCCATTTCCATTTCCATTTCCATGGTTCTTTTCCTAATCATTGAACAAGAGAGTTTCAGTTGCATGCAACTTTTTCTGTGTCATATCCCTATAGGCAAGAACTCTTTGACTTGTCTTTGGCTAACTTTATTTTTATGGTTATTGTTGTTTCCTTCCGCTGAAGAATGACCTGAATTGACACAGACCTTCATGATGAGAATTGTGAAACCATTGTGCCAGTGTTTGGTCTATCCAGATCCCAAAGTGATACTTTTCACGAATAATTGTTTTACTGCAACTGCTTAGGTACCTTGGTTTCCAGATTCCATTATGACCAAGTTGATACTCTAAAATATGAACTTCAGTGAGTAAATTTGTATATTACATAGCTTCGTCTTGTGTTTTCCTGTAAATTGTAAAGCATCTAACCAACCATATGCTGCCATCTTTTTCTTACCTGTTGGTCTGGTCTGGATGGTCTATTCATGAGTTGGCATATGACCAAGTTAATATTCTAAAATATAAACTTCAGTCAGTAAATTTGTAGATTATCAGCTTCATCTTGTGTTTTTCTGTAAATTATAAAGCATCCAGCCAGCTATATGCTGCCATTTTTTTCCTTCTCTGTTGGTTTGGATGGTCTATTCATGTGCCAGCATATCTTCTTCTCTGGTTCAACATAGATTGTTTTCATCTTCTTCTTTTCTTGAATGTAATCCAGTTTGTATCTGCTACAGTTATTGGCTGTTTGAGCCTCGCAGCGCAATGCATGACATAGGAGGATGGTACATTGAGACATTTGGAAGAGATAATAAAGGAAAAAATGCTCCAGCACGGAGATTCTGGGGTGGTTCGGATGCAAATCCCCAGTTTGAGGAGTACGTAATTTATTGTTCTTACACATTAGTAGAAATAGTTCTTCATGCTCATATTCCTTGGAGGAATCTCACTGCGTGTGCTGTTTACTACAACACTGTTTTATGTTCTTTTAATTTTGTTTTCGGAGCTGAAATTAGCATAGCCGCTCAATTCACTGTTTTTTAACTAGTCATTTGGCTTTGATCTCATCTAAAGGCACTCAATATTGCATGCAGGAGACTTCACCCAGCAATTTACTTGCTTGCTCTGGCCTACAGGACACTAGATGTTGAAGATGTAAGAAGAGGAAAAAAGAGAATTAAAGATATAGTCGAATCAGAAATTTCAAGAGTATTAACTTGGTTTAGGAAAGCTGCTTAGTTCATATTCAAGTAGTGGTTCAGTGGATCATTATAGCTGATCTCGAGCATACAGCTTCAGCATGTTTGAACATGGGCCCCACAAGCAGTGACAGAGTCGTTCTTCACAAACTCCTGCTGTGGAAAGAAATGAAGATCTCTGAAATATAAGGAAGAAGGATATCTTGCTGCTGTGTCCAGAACGTGAAGGACTCTAAGAACAGGTTTACAGAAGTAACAATGTCTTCGCAAGTTATGGAATAGGAATCAAAGGATATGTGGCATAGGAATCAAAGTATATGACTTTCAATTCTCAAAGAACCAAAATCCATGAGGGAATCCGCCTTAGATTAGGCAGTGAGATCAAGTTGTCACTGAGAGAATTTTTACAATTAACCTCCATGAAAGGCAAAGCTCGAAGAATAAAAACACATGGGCATCTAAAAGCATTGTAATGATGGATTTCCAGGGGAGACATGGTTCCCCTTTCCCAATAATGGTATTCCTGAATTTATGCTTAATGTTATTTAGTGGCATGTCCTACGGTCTTGATTAAATAGGAGTCCTATCTGGAAGCTACTGAACCATATTCATTTATCTGAGTGATGTTTTACAATATATCCAAATTGAAGTTCAAAAGTTTCCTGCATTTCTAACTTTGTATCTGACGCTTTCCAAATGGTCTCTAGCTCCAGCTGATATGGTCAGTTGACCTTTTGCATGGTGTCAAAATTGTATTTGGTTTGTTACTTGAGTAGGTCCTCCCACTTGCAGTATTGCCCACCTGCTAATGCACGGTAATACCTGTCTCTACAATAGACAGGCCTTCCATCAGCAGCTTCTGCAGCTGCTGCTGCTAGATCATCGTCAGACATCACCTCTAGTGGCAATCTTAGCAGCTCCTCCCTCCTATGGTATTAGACAACTTTGGAGTTATGTGTAAACATATAAGGTTTCAGATTTTTAATTTGTAGTCTTCACATTCTCATACTACCTTATAGCTGTCTTTGAGGTTGAGATTTTGGATAGATTTTCTTTCTGAACAAAGGTCTTCTGGATGAAGTCCTCTACCGGAGTCGCAAAAATAAACAGTGAAACGGCGGCAACAAGCAGTGCTCCGGTTCCAACTAGTGTCTGCTTCAGCAACTTGATGACTGGTTTAACCTTCATGTGCAGATAATAGTTTCTAATAGTTAACACAATATGCTGAGAGAGGCATGTTTTCCTTTACTATGTCATAGCATTTAATGGATTTCTTTTTGCTCATACGATAAGCATGATTAGTCCTATACTTCAGCATTGCATACCTTGTATGAGCCAAGCAACCTATCTCGAGCAAGGATCTGCAAGAAAGTAAAACAACATTTGAATAAACAACATAATAGATGATTGACGAGTTTACATTTTACTGTCTTTCGTATGTTCTTTTCAATAGGTTTACTATCCACATTAATAGCATACTTAAAAAATCTAAAGAATCTTTACAGAGTCACATTGCTTCTTGTTTCATTTGGATTATGGTCTGGCCCTTTTTCATAAAGTGGTGGAAATAACATGTCTATACTATATGATTAGATATTTGAATTCCGTTTGATAACCATATAAAAAATATTTCAATGTACAGCTTATAGTAGTTATTTCAAGGTGGATGGCTCTGGTGAGACTTGCATCTCTGCTATCGGCAAGAGTTTCATGATAGACCAATCTAATTAATCCAGATGAACATGAGATTTCCTTTTGAGGTACCCACCTTTAGATTTCATTGAAATTCTATTATTTTCTTCTTGTTCGTTTGCAGTTTCTATTTTTTCTTGCACTGGTTATATCAAATTCATCTCCAATGAGGAGTTTGGATGCTATCTCTTGCAAACTATTTCTTATTGATGATAAAAAAATTATGTGCAACTTACCAAGTAGAACATAATACATTAAAGACTTGTCCAGATTTTTTTTTATCTTGAGGTCTTTGTAGACTCTTATTCTGAGGGGCTAACACTTGAATTGAATTCTGCTGTTTTATTAGTAGAACTTTTTAATATCTAGCTGATCATATACTACATCTAGTCTCTTTTAGATTCTTCACTAGACATAAAATTTAGCGATCTCAATGTAATAATTGGCAGAATCTAACCTCTGGTGGTTTCACCCACATCTGCCCATCATACCATCCAGTCTCCTCATAGGGTATGACTGCGGATAAAAGCCTATCGCCAACATAACTCCATCCCTGTTAAATGAGCAATGGAGACATTAATTTTTTGGCAATAATTTTAATAATCAGAAAATGAAATTCTTTGAATAAAACGAACTTCCTTTAAACATGCAGCATGGACTATTTTTCCAATCTGAATAAGCATGGTTACTGTTATAGACGTGCTTCTTTCTTCTACTTCATTCATATTACTAAGTGTGAAATTTTGAGTGCAATCAGGATTTGCCAACAACTTAAATGATCGTCTAGAGTTTTTCAGTATACAATATGGCATTCTGACCCATGCAAACTTCGAGTTTTGCAAATGGAATTGAGCTTAAAACTCTAACCAGAAAATGGTTTATCTTGTTTTATAACCAAGCTTCTTTCTGCTGGATCATCTTAAGTGGTGCATAAGACAATAAATGTATGTTTTAGAGGAAAACGAATTTAGCTCACCAGATAAATCCTGAGGACAATTAATGAAACAAGAAAGAGAGTTCCTGTGCCCGCAGCGAGGGCAAAACGTAAAGGATCCTGTATCATTGAAAAAGTCAATCTTCACATCAGGGAATAGATACTTCAATAACACTTACCTAGGATGTGTTTTTCTTTAGTGTGTGTCTGTATATAACTCAGCACTAACATTTCATAGTTTTTAGGGAAACCATTTTGTTTGTTATAATGATGTGCAATTTATGATATGGAAATATTACACTACAACTATTTTGCTTGTGAAGAATATGGTTATGCTACCTTTGAAGGATTGAAGCTCGCTGCTGCAATAGGTACTCCCAGGACTGTGAAAGTGACCAACCAGAGTCCTCCAAGACGTAGGAAAAATGATCCGGGGCTAAGGTCTGCCCATGAATATAACGTCTCGTCTTTCAAAGACGAGTATTCGTTTACCTGTGCAGCGCAGCCATAAGGATATGAGCAGCTTCATTTTGCATGAATTACCATTTTGGTTGATGAGAATGGGATTGATGATTATAGTGATTGATTTGTGGGTAAGGAAATGGAAGAGAGGAGTTGGAGGGAGGGGACATACCGGGCGTTGTTCGAAGGGGACCTCAATCTCCAAGCCAGGATCCCAGCTCTGGCCAGGTGCACCTTCACCTTTGCCTCCATTCTTTTCACCTTTCAATGCCCTCACTCTAAACTTTATCCTTCCCTGCAAAACCTCGTTTCTCCGCTGCGGAACTATTGGGTTTAAGCTGCTCCCATACTTAACCTGTCTACCACATGGAACTATACAACAGTAGAGGTTCAACCGAAGCATTTATGTTTTTAGATGAATGGTTCTGAGACCCAACGGCTTTAGACCTCTCTTAGATATGAAGGCAAGAACATCAAGAAAGTTGGTTAAGGATGATGCAATTATTTGCGTGGACGAAATTTATTTGAGATCCTTTGTTTTTCTTGTGAAAATATAAGTTTGGTGTTGTGTTGTAGTAGGGCCCCATCCCCAGTGCATGAAGTGGTAATGGTAGAGATTTGTGGAAAGTGGAGATAATCCGAGGAGATATTTGGCTTAATTTTTGTGGCTGAGGCAGATTGCGCGCGAGTGTTGACCCTAGTTTTCCACGCAACACTTCTGATGCTGTGGCGTGTCTCCACGGGCTTATTTTCCAATTAAGACTTATAATATGCTATGTAGTTGCACCTCTTTTACATAATTCAACACACACACACACACACATGTGTGTATATATTAAAACTTTCACATGCTAATTATTACAAGGGTGGAGTAAGTCGTTTCTTTTGTAACTAATTTTCTCGATGAACCATTTCATTCCCGAACATTCCAATCGAGCATGGTTGTCATTTCTCTTCCTCTTCCCCTTTTCTTTATACATTAAAGGCTGACATGGAGCACGAAACCTTTGCAAAGAAAGACTGTGATTTAGCATGAGGGATCGATGATACTCGCACGTGCCAAGCACTCATGTTGCTGCCCATAGGTTTCTATGTCGTTCGTGAGCCGCAGTTTTTCATTTCCTTTTTGTTTTTTGATTATCATATTTTTCCTCATACTACAACTTTTGTTTCAGAGATCTTCAGAGTAGAACTTCATATAATATTATGAAGTTTCAATAAATTAGATGAAATTATTCACATTTATTAACTTAGTGGTGATGGGATCTAAACGTTAGATCTAAGAATGAATTGTGAATTATCAACTATTTCCCCTATATATTAACATCAACCAGTCATGCTAAGCACATGCCAATTGCTAAACTAAAAGTTGAATTTAACTTAAATTCTAAATTTTTTCACAAGGCATACTCATCTATTCTATTTTGTACGTTTTTAGTTCAATTGCATGCTATCACGTGCCTGGCTGTTATCTAAGTTCATTTTGGCTAGCAATATGGGTTCTACAATTCGAGCAAGATCCTCACGATGTCACAATATATTTTTTGGAACGAGAGAATGTTTAAGAAAAAAATCTGAAATGGGCGACTTTTTTTTTTAAAGAGCAAGTTGAAGATATATCTATATAATAAAATACTAGGTTGTAACCCGTCGAAATTCGACGGGAATCATTCTATGTCATGATTTGTAAATATTTTTATTAAAAAGTTAGTTTATTCAAATTCGTATAATAGTATTACTTGTTAATTATCAAAATCATTAGTTTTTTGCCTCGTCATAAAGTTACACGATTGTCTCACCTTGTTGGAGCGTTGCATGGTTGCCTCGTCAAAATATTACCCAATGTGCGA
>JAYJMF010000027.1:741588-754984 GCA_036873715.1 Salvia sclarea | reverse complement strand
ATAATAATAATAATAATAATAATAATAATATTATTATTATTATTATTATTATTATTATTATTATTATTATTATTATTGTTATTATCCTAAACCCCATTATATAAAAAATCAAATGTAACTTCTGGTTTGAACACGAGCCTAGAAATATCAATTCTATAAGATATAAATATGTTTTTGTTTATAAAAGAACGATAGCGTGCGGAAATTACGGTCTTGAAATTTAAAAAAAATTAAACTCAAAACTTCAGGTTCAACTCTTATTTTAATATTCTTTTAAACATGCATCAGGAACAGATTTTGGAAAGCAAAATCACCCCATCCTCATTCCTAATTAGCCTAGCTAGTAGGTAATAATCATAAGATATTAAACAGAAAAGGCACAAAAAATTACTTAAAAAAATACTCCCTCCAATTCAAATTATAATTCTTCCTAGCTAGCTTTGACACACATTGTAATAAATAAATAAAATCCCAAATTAACCTTAATTGATGTAAAAACTAATTTGCCTTTAGTCATACAATCGTCACTATAAGGGCTGGCAAAATAATTCATCTTCTTCAAGAAGGTAATAATTGCAGGAGTAAAATGATAGGGCAATTATGGATTAATAAATCAAAACGACATTTAAATTGAACAAAATAAAAACTCCAAAACGACTTTTAATATGAATTGGAGGGAGTAATAATTTACCCACCTTCTTCAGGAATCCATTGGCCTTTGATGATTTCAGACTTCTTATCCACAATCTTCCTTTTATTTTGATTTTTTCCACCATTATTAATTCCCTTGTGATGATTCCCTTCATCAACATCATTGTCATCTTCACCAAAATTCTTGCTCTGCAAATTATACTCATCGAAATGCTGGCTTGTTTGCAAGTGATGATAACGATCTACTTTCTGTTTGAAACGAATCATATTCATATCTTAAGAAATACTAACATTATAATCAAATTTCATAATCATTAATTATACATAATATGTCACACGTATATAGTGCAAAGATAGGGCAAAACTGTGCTTTTGAACTTGCTAAAAAATTCAATAATAAGTATTTTAAACACGATCAGTAACAGATTTTGGAACTCAAATCCACCACATCTTCATTTCTAATCAGCCTACAAATAATAATCATAAAATATCAAATAGAAAGGCGCACAAGATGACCTTAAAGGAAGAAGATAGTGTAAATGACCTAATCAACCTATATTGTAATATTATGGTATTTAATTTAATGTAATATATTATAATACTTTATTTAATTGCATTTGTTATTATACATACGTCCGGCCACATTCATCATATATAAATATGCACATATATTATATAACGTGGGAATTCTAAACAATTCACAATATATATAAAGTGAAACACAATTATATGGTCAAGAGCTTAACAATTATATATCCATACAAAATAGTGTGTCAAACAATTTGTCATCATATAAGCTCTTGAGAAATTCAACTCGTTAATTAATCATACGATAAAATAATGAAAGAACTTGTACTATATCATATTATTCCAACAAAATATAGACAATCTATTAGACCAATTATCCATATCATTCCAAAACTAGACCAAATGAGAGTTGAGTCGAGTCGAATACACGAATCCCGACAAATAGATAAAAAGTCCTAAAATATTCAAATATAGCCGTAGGAGAGCATCTCCATGAAATCCATCTCCTTTTGGATATCAAATTGCATATGCATTTGCATCTCCAATGGCTGCCTGCAGAAGGCCTCCTCCTCGGGGGGCGGGGCCGGGGCGGTTGGGGGGGCGGGAGACGGGGTGCCCGAGGAGGAATTGTCGAAAACGGGCTTGGCTTCTTGGATGATTAGGGTTCGGATGTAGTTCTGGAGAGGGGTGGAGTTGGAATTGGTAGTGCTATTGTTTCTCCGAGAGGAGAGTTGTCTCCTCTTGGTAGCATTCCAATGGTTTTTTATTGTATTCTCACTCCTCCCGGGCAAGCTTCGGGCGATCTCTGCCCAACGGTTGCCTAGCTTCTGATGGGCGGAGATCAGAATACGATCTTCTTCCTCCGACCACCGGTCTTTCTGCATAACAAACATGAAAAAGAGTTTGTTAATTAGTATTGTTAATTTGAAACATTTTAGGATCAATGATGTTGTTGTGTTTTTATATGTTGTTTATGAGGATGATATAGGAGATGAGATTATAACATTATATTGTGCATTTTTGTGCATAATATGTGCTATTATGTGCAAGTATCGTGCGCTTGTGAAAAAAAAAATACGAAATTGGAAAAGAAAAGCAAGGAATATTATCATATGCATATGTTGTTGTGTTTTTATATGTTGTTTATGAGGATGATATAGGAGATGAGATTATAACATTATATTGTGAATGTTTAATTTGTGCATAATATGTGCTATTATCATGTGCAAGTATCGTGCGCTTGTGAAAAAAAATAACGAAATTGGAAAAGAAAAGGAAGGAATATTAGAATATAATTTATATGTGAAGCGAAACATTAATGCAAAGATGGGAAAAGTAAAAGAAACATTATTTATGCGAAACACGCACAAAATGTGTATGTATATATTTACAGTATTAATTAATTATATTATATATATGACCAAAGAAGAAAAATTATAAATTATGAGATTTATTAGGCACAAAATGCTGGAAAGTATATAATTTCTTCGAGATGCACGGTTTAAATGCAAATCACGTGGTAGTACTATATATTGATATAAGAAAATTTGACGAAATAGCCAAATTGTTTCACGCTTTATATGGAAGTATCTAACAACAAGATCATATTTTAATAACTATTCAACACTTAAAAGTACAACAGCAGATAGAAATCTTTAAAAAAAATTAAATTAAATGTTAATATCATATTTTAAGTAACACTATATATACCTGGCCTTACAACTAAATATCTCCATACTAATATATCATATATACAATATACATATTTATACCAACAAATGAAAAGCACAATGATAGGGAGAAATTACGCTCTTAAACTTATTTAAAAATTCAAGAGCTTAATTTAACAGTTTGCTCAAACTTGCCTTTGATGTTTTGGACCAACATATACATACACACATGCACACACATACTCCAATTTCTAATTATTTTGTTAATTTGCACATTTCACACCTTATATGAAGGTAAATAATATATTTGAGACTATCATATATACCTTAAGAATTATTATAATCCTATAACCAAGTTTCTCAATATGAAGTACCAAAAGTACATGTAAACGTCACAAATAAAAAGAACAATAGTATGCGGAAATTGCGGTCTTGAAATTGTTAAAAAATTCAAAAAACGCCAGTTTCAACTCTGATTTAAATATTCTTTTAAACGTGCATCGGGAACCGATTTTGGAAAGCAAAATCACCTCATCCTCATTCCTAATAAGCCTATATCAGGTAAAATTAATAGAATATTAAACAAAAAAGGAAGAAAATAATGCAAAGATAGAAGCAAAGAAGAGAAACCTTGATGTCAGGTTTTAAATGGTTATGCCATCGCTCTCTACATTGCTTTCCAATTCTTCCAGGAAGCATTTGAGCAATTGAAGACCATTTCCTCACACCATGCTTCTCCACTAACTCAACCAGCAGCCTACAAAAAAAAAAATATAAATATACATAATTAAATAAACAATTCTATTTTAATGAAATAAACACATAAATATGAAGATTCAATTACCTGCTGAATTAAAGATCAAGAATATAAAAAAGCAACCAAAAAAAAAAAAATAAGAACAATAATTTACCCATCTTCTTGTGGAGTCCATTGGCCTTTGATGATTTCAGACTTGTTATCTACAATTCTCTTCCTTTTATTTTGATTTTTGGCACCATTATTAATTATTCCCTTGAGATGATTCCCTTCATCATCATCATCATCACCTTCACCAAAATTCTTGCTCTGCAAATTATACAACTCATCAAAATGCTGGCTTGTCTGAAACTGATGGTGATGATCTACTCCTGTCTGAAACGAATCGGAAGCTTCTAGAAGCCTGAGGTTATGACAGCCATGCATGTAAGAAGTCTCTTGTCCGAAACTGGAGAATTCTTGGTTGAATCTGAGGAAGGGATCTTGAAACGAAGGGAAACACAGCGAATTTAGTGATCCGTTATCGACAACGGGGAAGTAATCGAGGGTGTTGTTTGTGAGGAAGAGTCTGTTCGAAGAAGAAGAAGAAGAAGATGAAGAACCCTCCTCCATTGTAGGGATGTAAGGGCTTATTTCTTCCAACATTTTAGGATACATGGCCAAATTTTCTCGATGAATCGTGTCGAAATCCATGTAGAAGAAGAAGAAGAAGAAGAAGAAGAAGAAGAAGAGAATGCTTTGAGAGAGATGAAGGAAGGGTAAGTAAGTAGGGTTTGATGGAGGAGAGAAATGTGCAGTGTGATGATGGCTTTATTAGTGTAATAAAAAGGGTATATATTAAGGTTGGGGTTTTTTTTGGTGGAATTAATGATTATTCCTAATTGGAGAAAAGGTGGTGAGGGAGGAGAAAATGGGGTGACTATTGAGCTTCAACTATTCGAAAATGGTGAGTATTCATTCATGGTTAGGGTTCTATTTTTATAGGCCTTCTATGCCTTTCTATGGCTATCCCACATTATAACTCTTTTCCGAGGAAAGGAGGTGATGGGCTTCATTAATATAATATTATGTGAAATGGGATTGTTGCTTTTTTCTTTTACGTATTTTACGGAGGTCTTCAGGTTGACTTGACTGTGACTGGAGTAAAATTTGTTGTCTCTTTTACACGTATATATATATATACTGGTATAAAAGTGAGAGCCGGGGGTACTAACGGCTTCTTTTTCTTGTAAGTTACAACTTTTTCCGTATGACAGAGTGTGTGTTGGATGGACTCGCCTGGGGAATGACGATTTCATGACTAGATAATTATAAATTTATAATGTATGCATACATGAATATATATTGAATGTAGATATGTGACATATGTCACATATGTATATGTGTGTGTATAGAATAAAGTATGGGCAAAATATAAGGCATGAATTGATATTACATTTCATCAAATTAGACTGCTCTGTATGTTAGTACTTCTTATTATAGATTGGAAAGTTAAACGTGATATATAATGCATAGTGTTGTAATTTGACAGATTAAAATTGTTACAATTAAAGTAAAATGCTACTAGCTTGAAGTTATTATTATTGTGAGTTGTGACAGTTGGTTTCTGATGTAAAACAAGAAAGTCCATTTTATTTACCACAAAAACGATTAGGGGAGCTCTAATTTGTAATTGATGGGTTGATAAGTTATATTTATGTCTTTACATAATTATTCGTAATTAATTTAAATCGTGAGAGCTTAAATTCAGCTATTGACTCTTCAAATGATGGCATTAATAATAGTAATAATTGACTTATCAGTTACGGGCTCAAATTAAAATCTGAACTTTCTCCTTTGACCTTTTTCTCCTAGGAAAACTTTATTTCACTGAAGACATTCTATATATTTCTGAAATTGGAAAATTTTCGAAATTGTTGTTGTTTTTGGCTCTTTATTTTAGTAAAGAATGTTGGTTTCAAGTGTGTTTTAATAACATCATAACTACATAACATAAAATTTCCTTTAAAAAACTATAAAACATAAAAATTCCCTTAAAAATATACTATATATTTGCCTTGCAGATTTTTGATAATGAAGTTGGACTAAGTTGTTTGGTGCTCCATTTGCGTTGAGATTTATGATTCCTAAAATTGCTTATTGAAAGAGTAATATCGAGCAATTATGTCACGTGTCATTCAAAAAAGAACCGAAAATTATTACTAATATACAAAAACTTAGGGAGAGTGAATGTGATTATCCAATTACTCAAAATCCATCATACAATACTCTCGGGTATCCACACTTTTATTTTTGTTTATATTTGATTGTGTTTGAAAATTTTCTACCATAGTTGCTATAACAATTCTCAAGATTATTATTTGAACGCAAGAATTAGTTAAAGCAATAATCTTCGGATAATCCAAAATGAAGCAATTAATGTCCAATTAACAGGTGTTAGAGTTTGATTTTGCAAATTGATAGTGTACTACTATTACCGACCGATAAAATCCATCTCTATCTACTATTTACATAGGGGAAAAATGGTAATCCAATTTTTTGACCGAAAAGTAAATATAGAGATTTATTTATATTTGCCGTATGATAAATACCCCATCATGTTTTAATAGTACGTGGTAATGTAGTATATATTTAATGAGATTTAGAATAATAATTAAACTACAAAAAACTGGATATATTAAAAAATAAAGGGAAAATGCTCCATTTCTCCTAAAGTTTGTTCAAGAATTTAGATGTACTGCACTACTTATGACGTAAGTTTTGGATCAATTAAATCCTTATCGTTTATATTTTGGGAAAATTTGCCCCAATTGATGGGCCTTTACCACTCCATTAGCTACTTTATACGTTAAAGGGGTCTTTTAGTTAATTTGATTAGTTAATTCATGAGGTATTTATTGTTTAGATAAAGAATGAGTATATCAAATAAATAAATTAAACCAACTTATTATAGCTAAATGAGTTAGAGAACAAAAAATAAAACTATCATATATACTAATATATACATTAACACTTTAAGCTATTTATTCAAAATTAATTTTTACTCGATGCAAAATATTTTAAAATAAACTAATACACTCACCCGCGCGCGATGCGCAGCGTGACATCTAAAACCTTATAATTATAAAATATTATCGATAATTAGAGGATGTGTCCCCAACTTTTAACATTTTTTAAAATATATGCTAAGCTTAAGATAATGAAAAAAAGATCCATCTAATTTTTCCAAAATATGTCTGGCGTCTAAGAATCTAGCGATAGAATGATGTCTCATATCTAGTCAGATTCTTAGGTGAACTTATTTTTTTAACATGTCATGCTATAAAACATCATTTTTACACCCTTCTCCTCCAAAATATAATATAAAACCCACCTTAACTTGTGTGTGTGTGTGTGTGCGTGTGTTAGCCTAGTGGTAGGAGGTTAATGCCCGAGGCCAAAGGTCTTGGGTTTGAGTCTTCCGTGACGCGGCCTTTAAATTTCTACATTAAATTATCAAAAAAAAAAAAAAGGTCTCCACCTTGACTAAATACACTTAATATTGAGGCACATTTACGTTAGGTCCTAACGTAAATGAGACCAGCAACAATAATAGGGGGCGGCAAACAACAAACGGCTCTGCCTTTGGCTTTGTAATTAATATATAGATAATGAGACCGATAACAATTATGTTTTTACGGCTTGCTCCGGATTCGCCTTCGTCTCCTCCTCGCTCGACTCATGGCTTAGAATAGGAGCGGCAAACAATTAGCCTAACGCAAATATTTGTCCTTAATATTTACGTAGCAACACACAAAAACGATTTTAGTTTTTAGACAGCTTAAGTGAATTTTATTTTATTTTATTTGTTTGATGGGGGTTATAAAAATGACATCTGTTGTAGCATTACATGGGAAAAAAGTTGCACATAACAATTAAGCTGGATGAGACATCAATTTCGTCACCGAATTCTTTGTTGGGCAATATATTTTGAAATCTATTTGGGATATTTAAATAATCATAACCATAATTATGCTAATTCATACGACACATAAATAGTTATGGTTTTAATTCTTACGCCACTTTGAAAAATCATTGTATTGATTATAAGAGAGATAAATCTTTTAAAATTTGCCGGAAAATTTTTACCGTTGAAAACTTTTCTTTTATATGGAGTAGATGCCCACGCATACACATTGGTGTGTGTCAACTAAGAATGAAATCAGAAAATATTGAACACCAACTAGAGAAAGACATTTAGATTTTTATTCGAAATTAAGCTCAAAACTAACGTAATCCTTTATGTTTATTGCTCGTGGGGGATGTGGGTGCTAACTCGATTTTTCGTTCACCGAAAAAAACACTCATGTTGTAATTGCAAAAAAATTGAAAGTTTGAATATTTAATTGCAAAGATCCAAACATCATGTTGTAATTACAAATTGAGGTGAAATGCATGATTTAATTTGTAATTTTTCCATTATATTAAAAATTTATGAATATTTTAGAATTTGAAGTGGGGCGTTTTTTGAACGACCTCTACATAATAGAAAAACATACATTGTGGATTACTCAAGTAGATAAATATATAGCATATTCAAATCATACAAAAGAAAAACTGCAACTGAAAGAGAGGTGTCGAATATGAGTATCCATTGCATCAGAATTGCAGTCTAAAAATGTTAACTGTTTAGCAGCACGTATCAGTACACAACATGTATGGCAAAATTGGCCACCCCAAAATGTTCTCTTTTAGTGGACATATTTAAAGGGGGAAAGAGTATTTTATGCATTTAATATTAAATCAGAATAAATCCCCCATCACAAATCACCTGCTACAGAGACACTATATAGCAAAAGAACTCGAGGCACCTGTGCACCGTCGTCGTCGACATCGATCCTCGAATATGGAGATTTCGAGGAACCTCTAACCTCGAGGTACTGCACTCTCCTATGCTGACAGCATACCGTCATCCTCTTGCTCACGATGATTGGAGGTTACTCGACGGGTAGAGTCCTGTTAACGTTAGGGGAAGGATGTGATTTATCATAGTGACTCGAACTTTTGTAATCCTTGCTGCCATAAGAAGAGGACCGTGTGCTCTTGGATGGAAATCTGTCAATGCTACGACTACGGCTTCGAGGCTTTTCACCCCATCCTGAAATTTTTCTAGGGCTTCTGCTACGACTGCGACTTCTACCTCTACCCTTTGGAGCAGCCACCGCGCTGTCATGGAAGTTCCTCTGATGGAAGCTTCCGGCGCCATTTGCCTCGTATCCATTAGAGAATCCAGAGACGTGTCTGCAAGTATAAAAAGACAATCTTAGACTATAGCTTCACCAATATATAAACATAACGAGAAAAGAAACCCATGTTTCAATACATAATACATTGGGGGAGGAAAAATAATGTACCTATCACGCTGATCGCGGTCATATCCACGACCACCAGCCCTATCTGGAGATGATGGCATTCCCCAACCACCTCTTCCCCCGTCTCGTCCACTCTGAGAAGAACCGAAACGTCCGCCACCACGACCTCCATCACGTCCTCCAGGGCCTGAGCCCCACTGACGTCTTGCTCTTCCTCCACCACCACGTAAAGCCATGTCGCGGAGTTCGGTGGGGACACGCTGACTAGCACCTTCCAAGAGTTTTATAAGCTCTGAAGCATGCTTGGCATCCTGCTCACAAAAGAAAGTATATGCCACGCCAGTGGCACCGGCACGACCAGTTCTTCCAATTCTGTGAACATAGTCCTCTACTCCCGTAGGGAAGTCATAGTTTAAAACCACCCTGAGACAGACAACATAAACATATGAGACACATTACAATAAACAGACACAAAATAGATTGTATATTATTGCAAAGAAATCACATTTATCAATAGCCTACATGTAATAAATGGTTATCTGACAGAGAATGGGGAGCTGTAGAAAATAAGTGTTACTGCTACGTTCTAGTAATCATATCATAGTTTAATTAATCAGCATAAGACTGATAGAAAGAAGACAACGGATGTACAATTAAAGAAAAAATTCATGTAAAAAATACTGACCTTATATCCTTAATGTCCAGACCACGAGCAGCAACGTCAGTGGCCACAAGCACTGGGGATCTTCCACTGCGAAACTGATTCAACACATAATCCCTCTCACCCTGAGATTTATCTCCATGAATAGCAGCTGCTCCAAATTGCCGGGTCAAGTTACCTGCAAGCTGATCACACATTTTCTTCGTAGAGCAGAAAATTATTATCTTTGATCCTGGTTCTTGAGATCTCAATATCTGTTCCAGGCGCCTGCGCTTGTCCATTGGTGACAAAACTTCAACGTACTGCGAGATTAGATAATAGGTGTTAAACCAAGTTAGTATCGAAACATAGCACCTGTCTTTGCACGAGACAGTATTATAACAAAGTTAGGAGATGATTCTTGTCTATACCTGAGTAATTGCCTTGTTGGCAACTAGCTCATCAACATTTCCAATATTAACCTGAACAGGGTTAACTAGTAATTCAGCAGCAATTCTGCGCACCTCCTTTGGCCATGTTGCTGTGTACATCAAGGTTTGCCTACGAGCAGGGACCTCCTTCACAATCTTTCTTATTTGAGGTTCAAAACCCATGTCCAGCATCCTATCTGCCTCATCTAAAACCAAATATGAAACCTGATGTAGGCTAATCCTTCTCATCTCCAGAATGTCATTCAACCGACCGGGAGTAGCCACTACCACATCAACACCTCTGTCTACATCCTTTAATTGGGGACCCTTGGGTGCACCTCCATACAAACACTTCAACAGACAAAGATCAAAATTGAAATCAGAAAGAAGCTAAAAGAGACTTATAAGAAATGAAACACAGATCAACACCTTATATATTGTTGAAGGGCAGCCATTTAGCCAATACCAACAAAATAATCAGATCGATTTTCATGAAAGGAGAAGTTATTCACAAATACAATTAGACTAATCATCTCTCTCCAAGGTTAGGCAGAAATGGGGTTATAAGAAGGGCATCGCTAAAACCATACCGTGCATGATATCCTGGATGATCTTCCGAACTTAACAGCTTCATCTTGTATCTGGGTAGCCAACTCTCTTGTTGGTGACAACACCAAAACTGTAGGACCTAATTTTGGGTTGTTCCGCCTTTGTTTCAGATGAATAAACCCAGGAATCAGGTAGCCCAAAGTCTTCCCAGAACCTGTCTTGGCAATTGCTACTATATCACGACCTTTTATAGCAATTGGCCATGACTGTGCCTGTATTGGAGTAGGAGCAGAAAAACCAGCATGTTGCACCTGTAAAATGAAACAAAACACCCGCAGCCCCATAAGCATTTGTGATGCTTCAAATTTTCAGACAGGGTTCTTTTCGAATTAAGCAAGTGGCCAAGGACATAAGAAGCATCATCCCCCCGAGAGTGAGGCACTGCTTGCAGAAGCAAGCAATTAGGAGGACACCTCTTCTTCTATTCGGACCAAGGGGCAGACAGAATCGATACCAATAGAAGTCCCGGCCAAGCTTGGATGATTCGGAAAGCCCCTCACATAAATTGGTCCACCAATAAGGGTGCTCCGAATACATGCAAGCCCCCCGAGGAAGGAGGCACAGCGTACGACATTTGACTCCTCCTGGAGCAAATATCGCACCTGAGACAAAAGTGCAGACGGGAAAAGGTTCTTAATCTCCACAAATGAGCCTCCAGTAGTATTTCAACATTGCAGAAAGTTAATTTACTCAAAATTCAGACTCACAGGGATCTTTAACACTTCAGATTGAACATATAAAATTTAACCATACCTCCCTAAGAATCTCAGAAGCAAATCCAGTGGCTTCAAATGAGGTGAATGGTGGAGGGACATTGTCACCCTAGCCAAATTATGAGTATGAAACCAGTTAGAATTAGCAAAGGGTAAATGCAGAAACTAAGAGATCAGCAAAGAATTTAGACAAAATAACTGAAGCAAACAGAACAATAATCGACTAAACAAATTAAATAAATACTTACAGTCACAGAAATTTCATGACGCCGGCGATAGGCTTCAGCAGAAATAATACTTTCTTCACCATTGGAAGGCAGAGGTCCATATCCAACAATAGGTTTCACATCTACATCAGTCTGTAGATAGTCTGATCTGCTTCTGGAAGGCTAGAACAACATAGTGAAAATATACAAAGTGAGTACATCTAGCAACTTAGCTTACTTTACGGACATAGATAGATGGCAATAAACCCACGGAAAAGAATTCCTCAAAGTTTTATCAAGTACATCCACATGAATTAAGAAGAATGAATATATATATTCTATAAAGCACCAATTGGGCTACCTGATAAGATACCGGCACAGAAGCCTTTGCCGTTCCATTGCTAGCTTTGGAATATCTGTCATCATTATCATTCACATTGTATCGTCCTTGGGGGGACTTCTGAACAGACGAACTCAAAGATTTATGAGCTGGCACATAGCTTGTGTGACCAGGGGCGACAGGCTTCTCGTATTGGGTTATATTGGTCTCTGGATTCCAATAGTAAACATATCCAGTCTTATCATCGACCAGACCCTTCCATGGTTTCGGGAGAGCGGGGTCCTCAGGTGCATAACTTATACCAGCCGCAGCAGCTGCCATATCAAAGCTTCCGTATTGAGTATCTGTACCATAAATTGCAAAGAATCCCCAAAAAAAAAGCCAAGAGAAATCAGAAACGCAAAGCAAAATAAGCATGCCAGGGTTGAAACCATTCCCAAATACATATTTTAGTAAACAAAGACAAACATGAAACTTCCATCTTCATATTCCACGTTGAGAAATTATCAAGGAACAAAAGGAAGTTACAAAAGACCATAGCTTGTTCAACTATTCATGCCATAGCAGCTATACACTACATAGGCTTCATAAAACATAACGGAAAGCAAATAAGCTCCAAGAAAAGGGGGGGAAACAGCAAAATGAGGGTACGAGAGATTTACATACTTCGTCCCCAAAATCCTGATCCGAAACCCTAATCAGATTACTAATACAATACCACCAAAATAACACGCAATTCCCAACCACCGCGCATAGATCTAAAAGTAGACGCAAATTCGCAGCTCAAGTATCAAAATTAAGCAGCTAAATTTAGGGCAAATATAGCGAACCTTACCTACCGCGCGTGCGTCTTTTTCCAGAATGGAGAAACAGAAAAAAGCTCTCTTGCTCCAAACCGCGTCGTCTCTCTCTCTCTCTCTTTATCTAAATCTTCTCTCTCTGAGTAATTCACAAATAGGTGCGCGCGTGGATTAGAGAGAGAAAGGGAGAGATCTACGCTTCCGAGAAACCAGAAGCGTAGGCGAGTGAAGAGAGAGGAGGGAAAGGAGAGAGGTTACTTATATAGAGAAAAAAAATAATAATAATAATAATAATAATAATAATAAGGTCTTGCTGTATCCACATTAACTTTTATTTTTGACTTTTCAACAGTGTTATAAAAACAGGACCGGACCGGCCGGTTCAACCGGTTTAACCGCGAACAGGTTGTGTCAACGGTCCGATTTTCAATAAATACAATTTTTTTAAAAAATTACTGTGAACCGCTAAAAATCGGGAAAAAATCGGTGAACCGGTGACCCAATGAGCCGGTTTTGCATATTGAAATTTGAAAAATATGTGAAAAAAAATGCTACTCAGCGGATTTAATCCCAAGACCATTCATGCAATTGACCTTAACAAAAACCATCTACACCAACTTAAAAGAATTGATATTATAATTATGATTAATTAATTTAGCCATATCTCAATATGAAAACTATATGATATGTCAATTATTTT
>JAYJMF010000027.1:695311-710341 GCA_036873715.1 Salvia sclarea | reverse complement strand
GTTTACCGTTGACCTGACCTGTTGACCCGCTCACACAGTATGCGACAGATTGCATCAGAATGTGACTCTTATATATATATAGATATATATATATATATATATATGTGTGTATATATCTAGGCAGATGCCGCAATCACGATCGATCACTTTTTACATACAAATTTACGAGATTGGAGTAATACAATCAGATGGAAGACTAACATGTTATTTTTCTTTGGTCTAATTTATTGTAAAAATACATTAATTTTGAGCTATTTTTAATTTTATACACAATCTTTAAATATTAAAATAAAATACACCAACCTTCAATGTTTCTAGTTTCAATTGCCCCTAAATTAAAGCTGAGCTGGCAGTCAGATCGACTACACGATTAAATATCTAGTAGTGAACCGTACGAAGTCGTTTCCCTTAGAAGGAACGCCATCGTCTTCTTTATTAATAGAGCAAAACTAACATTATTTGGGGTTGATTGTATATATATATATATAGAATCCCATAAGTTAATGGAGCATGAATAGTGATTTTATGAAGATTTTTTAAAGAATATTGGTCTTTGATTATATTTTAAATTTCTTTTTTGACGTAATATTCCATTATTCTGAATATTTCAATTTCAAGATTTAATGATCGTAATTGAGTTTGTTGGAATATATTGAGATTTGAAGGTCACGAGCAAAATTTAAATAGTCGAAAGTAGATGTATCTTATTTTAAATTTTAAAATGAGGAAATGTATAAAAATAACCATTTTAAGATAGTAAACATAAAATTTGACCTGTTAATATAAAAAGATAAAAGATAGCCCCTCTTATTTCACGAATTTGCACCTGCAAATTCGTGAAATGGTGTTTTTATACGTCATTTCACGAATTTACCCATGCATATTCGTGAAATATGTGTAAAATTCACCATTTCACGAATTGACATATATAAATTCGTGAAATGAGGGGCTATATTTTATCTTTTTATATTTATAGGCCAAAATTTATTTTTACTATTTTAAAATAATTATTTTAATAGTTACCACATTTTAAAATTGTGCGTAAAATCAGAATTCGTTAAAACCTGATGTAGTTTGGATTAATTAATATTTAGCTCATTCTTGTCTTTTTGCCTCGACTTCTATGAGACGTGAATTAATTGCTGTGTAAACACCTGTGCTTGGGGGCTCCTCCAACTTCAGGTCTCAATTATATATATATATTTGTAGACACTTGTCTTTGCTTTCTTCAATCACCAATCACCATCACTCTCCTTTTCCCTATAGCTCAAAATTAAGGAACAAGTAAATAATGCTAATACAAAACATAATAAATATTAAGTAAATTACTTTCGAATAAATCTTTGGTATTATATTCTTCAGTTTCCAAAATAAATAAATCTATGTACTTTAATTGATTAAAAATATCTCGATCACTTTTTCCAATAAAGTATAACGATAAAGTACATTATTTAATAACAATTATTTTAAATTATTACGACGATAGTATATAACGAATAAATTCTTCATATAGTTGTCAAATATAATTGGTACATTCCGAACCCACAGAAGCCATGATAATTGGGAAAGTGAGGAAATGCATATTAATAAATGTTAGCTTTTATATCAATCAAATTCCTTCACTTACTTTAGAAATTATACTCAACGTCTCGTGTTCTCTTCTTTTGAACTCATTTCAACTTTTTTTAGAATTTAAAGATCCATAAAAAAAGATAGTTTGTTTTGATAAATCAATATTATTTCCAACAGATCATATTTAAGTACTTGGGTAATGTTTTGTACCATAGCTTATTAGTTATTGCTATACTATTTGTGTGCGCGTATGCGCGTTCTCTTTTTGTGTTATTATAAAGTGCTACAATCTTATATACATTAAATATAACTTTAAGTCCCAGATTATTTTAGTATTGTCGATTATATTTTTGAAATACATTTTTTAAAATCTTAATAATTGTACTCTTCTCTATTTTTTAATTTCGAAAAATTGACGTGGCTAGTCAAAATATAATGATTTAGTTAATAGTATTTTATTTAGAAACTTACGTTGTACATACAATGCCATTTGTGCTTTACAAAATAAAAATAAGACACGCAAAGTACAAAGGATGTCACTTTTTTAATATTAGGCCCAAACAATGTAATTTATGTCATGTAAATTTTTAAAAAGACACTATTAAATACATACACGACAATAAGATAAAGTACATTAACTTTATGTAGCCGAACAATAGATAGGTGTACAATTAATACAATATCGATGGCTTAAGATTCTTTTTGAAAAAATATTTGTAATCGTAGTTCATGATAAAATTGAGTGATGCCAAAATAGTTCGGGTATAAAATGATATTTATCTTATAAAATGTGTTCCACTGTTCCCTTTAGTATAAATATAGTATCATATATACTTTACTTTGATTTAGAAAGTGAGCTACGTACCACTGATTGATTATAATAATACCTTCTTAATCTCTATACTCCATTTCTTTAAAATGTTATTAATAAAAAGCAGGAAGTATATATAGCATTTGTTATTCTAGAAATAAAATAGTTTAGGAACCAAAGTAGTAGTAAAGAATAGTAATGAAGAAAGCAATGGAGTAGTTTGTAAGCATTTGTTAATTAGTGCATGCCAACTGCCGGCCTAGCTACGATTGACAGACTGAGTGCCCATCGGAAATATCTCTTCAACAAAACGAAGAAATACAAAATTATCTCTTGGACTTGTTGTTTCTCTCAAAACGGGGGGATAAAAGGAAAGTTGCCTGCTCCCTAGAGTGTGGGCAAACACCAAACTACAATCCAAAGTAATTGGGAGGGAATGAAATTACAATTAGAAAAACATTCAATTTCTTGACGACCGAAGACCTGATGTGATGTAAATTTATGCTGGCGTAAAAATATGTTGTATACTTATGTTGTCGTGCACAAAAATCATGTCACACTATTTTAGGATCGTATCACACACACACAAGGCAATGAACGTGGTACATTTCTTTTAGACACCGAATTTTAGAAATACTCCCTCCGTCCCACTAAACATAATATCCTATTTTTGGGCACGAAGATTAAGAAAGTGGTATTTTTGTGTGTAAAGTTATCTAACCACTTTTGTTGACTAAATTTCTAAGGCAAATTTATTTCGTTTTTGGGGTTGTGTCATTACTAATGGAACAACCCAAAATAGAAAGGGTGTCATATTTAGCGGGACGGATGGAGTATTATTTAAAATTGTACATGTAATAAAGGTCTCTTGAAAATATCTCAAACTCATTGAGACGACCTAAAAAAAACATACCAAGTTCGACGGGATGGAGGCAGTAGGGAATATGTTAGTAAGATTACAAATATCTATTTATACTTGGGAACATTCAACTGAGTCTGAGCAACGAGAGAAGTTAAAAAGGGCAATAATGCAAAGGAGAATTGAACGCTTAAATTAAGAGAGTGGTCCATTCTTGAATGAGAAATACATCTTCAGCTTTGATTTACATCTTGAGATGAGTTAGAACTAGTAAGTTTCAGCCATTTCCCAATAAACAAGCAATTAAATGTCAAATGGTAAAACCTAATTAGAACAGTTTATACACCACACCCTGCTATTCCATGGGAACTAACTCGTACTAAGTGTAAATCAGGGGCGTACCCATCCGATTCGCCGCCCCATATGAACGAGTTATTTGTCGAATCCACATTCAGCAATGCCCTCTTTCCCCCAGGAGGAGACCCTTCTGGAGGCATCCCTACGGGGCTCTCGTGGGAAGTCAGGCAGCTCTCCGTGGAGCAGTCAGCGCGTTGCTGTTGGTGGAGATTGGGGGTTAATTCGACAGTGCCGGGGACTCCCAACTCGTCTGCGGATTGTGAAGGATATGATACATGTGGGTTCTGAGAGCCATTAGGTGACGCCTTTGTTCCTTTCCCTTGATAACCATCTCCATCGTCGTTTGTGACTGTTGTTCCAAGAATCTGATCAGCCAGCATCTTGCAAGCTCTTTCAAGCATGGCCAAGTATCTTCTCTCAGCTTCTTGACGGATCTGCAAATGTTTTTCAGCCTGCATTGCATTCGTGTTGAAAAATTGGTTTTCAATTTGAAACCTTCAGTATTTGATAGAAAAAGGCAGATTAAGGGTGCTTACTTCGACTTGCAAATGTAGTTTGCTCTGAACTTCCATTTGTGCTCTTAATGCCTCCTTCACTTCGTAGCCCCTGTGCATATCATCCGATCATTGATATAGCTTCTAAATTTGGGGTGGCAACGAATTGAAATTTGAAGCTCATGCAGCACAGGCTTCTTTATTAGGGCAACAATTCAAATACTTACTCATTAATGTCAGATGCTTGTAAATTTTGAGGAGAGTTACTGGCACGAGGGCTATCCAAAAGGTAGGCACCTGAAAGTCTCATCATTTGGAAAACGAATAATTAAATTAATATAGCGAAATATGAAAGCTCTTGCTTAATAAAACCTAGCCCGATTTATTATGAAAATAGTCCACAGGGGCAAGTCATTTTGGTACGACATATATATCTATTACGACCCCTCTCCCTCTTCGAGTGAGGTTCAGTACTTGGATTCATGCAGTAGACCCAAAAGGATTACTTGCATACTCTTCACTGTAACATGTTGAAATTTTATATATAAGGCAACACGACAAGGATGATGTTAATCAGATACAGTGACGAAAATTCACGAAATGATTCATCAACCAAGGAGAAGAAGAAGACCCAACTCCATGACATATCCACATTCACATATCAATATATACTTAGATATTACGTTGGAACTAATTCAAGGTCGTTGATCAATGATAGAGTAGATAGGCTAAGGTATCTGGACCTACCATCTTTTGAATTCTCACCAAGTTCTTTCCCTGACTGCTTTCCTAATCTGTATTTCTGCATGGAAGTACGAAACATGTGGTCAAACAAGATGGAAGAGTATGAAAGAAAACAAGCTTAATGAACATAAAAACAAATGGTTTGGCTCATCAGAGAAAGAAAAAAAGAATCTAAACCTGGAGATGACTCTTTAAGTGAAACAATGTCAATCCCTTAACACCCATAGTACGCATTATAGCCTTAGGAGTGGCTTCTGCAAAAAGAGCCAAGCTGAGTCAATTAAAAGTCAAAGCTCCACAGGCGGAAATTGTACAAACGAGAAGTTACACTCTACAAAGCCTAAACAAAACACGCAGCGTCACAGAAATAATTCTTTCAGGTTGACCTAAACTGGTTCATGGATAAACAGTATTGGTCACACCAACATTCATGCTACAGTTAATCTAAAGCAAACCCCCTATGGAATGTATACAGCCTACATAGTAAAAATACAGCAGGGACTCCCACAACCTAATAATTTGGAAAGATCTATAGAAGCTTGTACTACAATTTAACAAGATTTGGCTAACGGTTTGGAAATAATGGCTCACACTAACTTAATGAAGGTCTGAATGAAAATCTCTCTTTATTTTGGCCCAAAGCAGTGTATTTGGACTTCATTTCATTTTCTCCCCCTAGTAAGGGGGATATGATTTCAAACACAGATTCTAATGTAGTTATTTCAATACCCTTTTCTTTTATTTACAGAATCCTATAATCAACTGCGGTGCTCCTTATGGACGAACTTAGTGAGGCGCTCTATCAGTTCTATGCTGCGTAAGGAGGAGTGAATCTTGGATCAAGTGGCAACCACCGCTTCCATCGGACCCCTTTATTCCACTAACACAAGATCCGGAAGAGAACCCGCTGGGGGGATCACAACCATTTGTTTATCAACAGCATTCTAGAAGAATGACAAGCTTACATGGAAAGGTCCATAGGAACTTGAACAACAGAATAGGAAGAGTTCTTCCAGCATGAACAACTCAGACTTTCTCACATGAATAGCCACTAAAATTCACCCTTCCATAGAGCTTCTATCACCTTGTGACGAAAGGGAAGGTTTAACTCAGCTAGAAAACTACTTTCTCAGTTTGTTTGTTTTCCACATGTTGTAGGCTTGTAGCAATGTGATTAAACCGTTGATAGAGAACAGTGTAACTGACATAACTAGCACACATCAGCCATTTATACCAAACAGAGCCAATCCCTTCCGTTTCGGACATGTTAAACATTTAGGCAATAAATGAAATAAACCCGTGGACACAAATTTTTGCAATGCCACAGTCTTTTACATAACACATGATGCAAATCTTTCGGGAAGCAACAATAAAACTAGCAACAACATTAACAACTTGTCAGCCCTGTTTTTTGTTTTTTTTCTTTGCTTACAGAGTTCAATAAACTTTGTTGTTGCTAATCTGGAATTGAAACATCATATTGCCCTAATTATCCAGCTACTCCACGAACTCAAAAGCACAAAATAATCCAGAGATTCAACCATTTACCGGTAAAAACACACATCATAAATTATCCCCCAAATCCCGGTAACCGTACAAACGGCCAATCAATGCAAATGAATAACAGCAAGGAAAGTAGTTAAAAAGAAGTTAAGGAATGCTGACTGCTGGCGCCACCGAGCTGAGTGACGGCATCGACGAATCGCTCGTGGAGGTCAGCGGTCCAGCGGAGGCGGGGCTTGGGGTCGGAGGTGAGGACCAAGCAGGGGTCGCCGGAGGCGCGTTGACCGTAGGGCCCGGCGGCGTTGGGGACCTGGATGTTTTCCTGAGCTAGCATGGCGTCGCGAGGCTGAATCAACCTGGGAAACATGGGAGCGGCGGGCGGGGGAGGAGATCTCGGTTTAATAATCTGGGAGGGGTTTGAATAGTTTAATGGGTGCGAAAGCCATAGCTTAGCTTTAATTTGTTGCAGAAAGTAGAGAAATGATGGAAATGGCAAAAGATTTGACTGCCTCGGCGACTTGGGGCCTACCAGCCAACCTAGTGATTTAACCACACGGTGAAATATGCATATCTCTGCCAACTCGACTCACAGTCACGGGCCAGAATAATTGAAGATTGCCCGCAACTATCTGTCTCTTGGCTTTAACCTTCTGGATTTAGATCATCATCTATAAATTAATTATGTTAGATTTCTCGATTCGGACAATTAGATTCATTTTCTTTCTGTTACAAATTTATGCATTCGCATTAAATGCTTGGTTCTTGATCTACTACCTATATATATAATTTCTTTTTATAAATCTATCATTCTAAGTTGCAGCAAACAAATAAGTTATGTTTCCTCATCTAAAATTATATGCAATAATTTAAGTTTTCCTACTATTAGTCGCCCATGCCACATAGCTAGGGGGTCGGTAATTTAATCTCTTCAATCTTCGATTCTATTTTATGTTAGAAAAAAATGTTATTTTGATCTATATGGTCTTATTATTTCTCCCATGCTAGGAAGCATTACACCTCTTTTAATTCCAATTTAAGAATAGGATCATACGATGGACAAGTAATGTGCTCCAAGGACGAGGAATGTCATCTCTTATGCCAAACCGTACTGTTCCAATATGATGAGTATAGTTTTTCTAATACAAAATCAAAACACTTTACACAAATAGGTGTAAGGTGTAGCAACAAAGTAATTTAGGTTATTAATTTAGTCAATTAGGTAAACCTGTGGTATTGGATCAGATTAATATCCTTTATTACAAAATTACATGATTTTATGTGTGCCAATTCTATATATTCGTTGATAAAATTGAGTCATTTAGTTGTTTTTTTTTTTTATGAATGAGAGATTGAGTTGTTGTAACTTGTATGCAAAGATCATTTGTTGATAGAGTACTTGAATTTGCAGTTGACCGTAAAAAAAAAGACTTTATGATACTATGGCATGTTTCTCCTCCGTTTATGAAAGTGATGGAACTAGTCCAAATTCTTTTTATTTGATTATGTTTGTACTTGATTTAGATTATTGTATTGGATGACGTATACTAGAGATACAATATTATTAATTTAATTAGTGTACAGCTTTGAAGTGCAAATTCATTTATAAAATTGATTGGTTCAAGTATGGGCTTCTTGAAAAGTGGTGATGTAATAATCAGTGTTCGGTGGAAACAAACTTAAATACTTAAATAAACATCTTACGTCTGTGATCCATGAGAATTCTGATGGCACCAATCAAAATTTTAAAGTCATAATTTGGTATGTTTCTCCAAAATGGAATTCTGATGAAATTCTCAGGGTTCCGGATACACAATATCTTATACGAGGTATACAATTTTTTCATAAAAAGTTTGGGCGGAAAGTCTTTCTAAAACTACAATATCAGAAAGCTTAATTCTCTATATTTATCTTCTATTTTGTTTATTTGCCGTAGCTCCAAATTTAAAGTTCTAATAAAATAATTTGATTGAAAATGGCGACGGGTGAAATTGGAAATTCGAAGAAAACGTGACATCTAAAGAAGACAAAATACAGACGAAGATATAATTTTCAAATAAGATAATCTTGAATATTCTCTACGTATAGCTAGTATATGAGATGATATTGCGATATTAGTTTTGCCAAATTAATTGAACAAATATACATACTGTACATATTTTATGAAGGAGTGTGGAAATACAGAGTTCTCGCGATGATGCCCGCTTGACAGATAAAAGGTGAGGATTTTGGAGGTTATAAATTATCGCCCCTTTTCCAATTTAATTTGGGGCTATAGAGATTATAGATTTGTTCGTCTTTTTACTATTTTAAATTGGTGGCTATGGGATAAAAATAGTAAATTGACATCAAAAATTTTAATACTCCCTCCGTCCCATTGAAGTTGTTACGTTTTCTTTTTCAGGCCGTTTCAATGAAGTTGTTACCTTTCCATTTTAAAATACCTTAATCATTCACACAACTTTAAATGATATATATATTTCTATCATCACTTTATACTACTCCCTCCGTCCCATTCATAATGTCTCATACTTTTGGGCACAAAGATTAAGAAGTAAAAAATTGATGAGTCTAAGGAAGTGTGGGGTGGCCCACATGCTTTTTGTGTGTATTTTCTTTGCCAAAAAAGGAATGGGACATTATGAGTGGGACAACCAAAAAAGAAAAGTGAGACATTATGAATGGGACGGAGGGAGTACGTTTTAACTCTTCTGAAACTCCGTGTCGAAAAGAAAATTAACAATTTAACTGGGACGGAGAGAGTAGAGAGTATTTTAAATAGATGGTTATAGACTTATAGTGAGTAAAATTGGAACTATGTAAAATCACCCACATTAAAATCAGAACTTGACTCAAGTCAAATGAAAATATACTCATTTTCACGATTAAAAAATATGGAAGCATATGAGTTCAGTTAGAAATATTAAAAATAGAAGGATATAAAACATGTTTCTTTCCTAATATATGAAAGTCATAATATTTTGATAGAATTTACAGAATAATATTTGCTGCAATATGAGAACCTGGTGTCTGGAAACTGATATGCAGAATATTCAACTTTACACTTGATTTTCTCTCTTTCCCTGTCAACGAGATTTTGATTTCCTTTTCGTCTTTTATCTATTAAATTATAGTATTCCCATCACATCCAAAATAACTATGACAATATTTGCTGCAATAAACAAAAAAAAAATTCGAGAAGTTAGTCCATTCTCTTACACAACATTCCTTACACAGACACATAAATTGGTTAATAGCCTTTGAGTAGAAATATAGACATCACTGTATTTTATTTTGACTATTCGATGTAAAAAGGCAAGCTTAGTTTTGAAATTAGTTACATATATCAAGACTATAATTCGCAATAGAATAAAAGTTTTGGACATGTACGGTTTTATTTATGTGGAGAGAACTATGGCGCATTTTCCAATATTTCTATTGAAATCAAGGCATTGTGGATTATTACTTCTCGAGATGATAGTAGAAGTTTTACAGTAGTATAAAATTTGTCTAGTGATATAACGCATAAATCAAATTTATAGTAGACCATGTTAGTAGAAATTGAATTGAGGTCATGATTATTGTTTTAGTTGTATGCAAATAGGGTTGGGCCTGTAGAGCAATTGCACCCTTCCCTTAAATTAAAGCAGTGATATGTAACCCATCCTATTCCTTAAATGGAGCCTCACAAATAAATTAAATTCAGTCATTTCAGTGTGTGATATTATGAGAAGAGAAGCTATTTACTTTGTAAGAATAAAGATGTTAATTCAGTTTGTGTAGGAGAATCATTCACGACTTTCAAGATTTCACATAATTTTTAGTCCAACATGTTTCTTCAGATTTAGCATTACTTGTTTTCTTATCTTCTTCATATTACCGGCTGTGGATACTAATTTTTCAGATGAAATTTAAGATTTTGTTGATATGGAATTATATATGTTTATTATATTGGAGTTAGGGAGAATCAGAATAGGTAGCTAGTTTGTCAACTTAATGTAGTTTAAGTAATTTAAGTATAGAAGTGAGGTTGAAAATCAAGCTCAATGATTGATATTTGGAGTATTTGACATTTGTCTCAACTTGGCTCTATAGAATTACAAATAAATAAACAAACAAGTTTAAGCATATCGACGCTTCAAAGATTTTGAACTGAATTCGAGCAATACAGCCTTCCCAGTGAAAAAGAACAAAATACATGTTAAGAAAATGGAAAAGAATACAAAACCTACCAGATTTAACTACTGTGTAAATGTGTCAAAATCTGATTTCATTGATAACCAAGTAATAACCCCAAGAAACAATAATACATTTGATATGAACTCAACCACATTATCATATTTTGCGATTTGAATTTATGCAAAATAAGAATGATTAAATGAAATGAGTACTAAAGCAGGTATGTGTAGAATTACAATAGAACTTAAGCAAACAAGAATATATGATCTAAAGCCTATAACCATGCAAATGCTTAGCCCATCTTCTAGCCATGAAAGGATCATGAAAATCCCAGTTCTCAGCACTGCTCATCCTCCCACCTATCCCCACACCATCTCCATCTCCATCCCCTTTATCCACCACGCCGGCGCCCATCATAATCTCGCCTCGTCTCACCCGTTCACCGTCGCCCCCTCCCTCCGTGTAGCTGTATTCGACCCGCAAGGGTCCATACTCCGGCAGATACACCGGCACATTCCTCTCCTCTCCCCCTCTCAACTCCTCTATCCTCACAATCCTCGCTCCCTGATCGATCCTCATCTGCACGTCCCTCACCGCCCCTCCCAACGTCCTAGCCAGGAACTCCTCGAACTGGTGCATGATGAACCCGTTCGACGCCCCGAAGCCGAACCCGACGTGGAAGCGGTGGACCGCGACGCCGACCTCCATGTCGAACTGCCGGTAGGACCTTGACGGGCTATCGGTTAGATGCAAGATGCAAGATTGCGTATTTGTGTGAACACGATCCTCGAGTATCTTCACACCCTTCTTGAGCCCCTCCATCGGATCCGCCTGCCCCATGTAGAAGAGGCGGTCAATGACCTGCAGCGCGGTCCTCTTCCCGTACGAGGTCATCCGCCGCAGGGGGAAGACACGGGCGGCAGCGGACGAGTACGTCACGATTGCCAGCCGGTCCGCTGGCCGGAGCGAGAAGACCACCAACGCCATCGCTTGCTTCATCAGCCTCAGGTGTGGGCCGTTAGGGCTTGCAACCAAGACTAAATCTGTCGCAGGCTGGTGCGACAATTTCACACGGAGATAAGCCCGGGTGCTCGGGGATGAGCACAGCAGAGGCGTCTCTCCGGCTGATGACGAGAAATGTGGAGATTCGGCCATAGATGATGAGGTGGAGGAATGGTGAGATGAGGCGAGGGAGAGGTGGAGACGAGGCTGGTTGGTGGTGTGGTCGGGGTCGATGGGGTCATCATCGTTGTAGCGAGCAGAGCGGAGGAAGGAACGCCTGTGGACCCGGGAATTGGCGATGGAGTCATCGAGGATCTGCAGGATGGGGTCGGCCTTGTTGGAGTGGAGGGAGCAGCGCGTGTTCAAGTTGCGGGGCAGCTGAGTCCAATTGGCGCGGCAGATGGGGCAGGTGACGCTGCCATGGCGCACGTTGGAGGAGATGCACGCGAAATGGAACGCGTGGGAGCACTGCGCCGTGAAGATTGCCTGCCCCGGGCTGCTGCCCGAGCTGTAGTTTAGAGGGTCCAGACATATGGCGCACAAGCTCTGCAAGAGTTCATCAACATGAAAGGAGTCAGGATTCTTCAACTTCCAAATACTTACCACATTGGTTAAAATGCTCTGTTATGCGTTACTGTTATGTTGTTTTCTTTTTTGAGATTATGATATGTTGTTTTGTTTTGTGTTACAAACTGACAACTCCTACGCCGAAAGTCAAGAGTCATGACAGCATATATCCACCAACAGCTAACTTTGTTGCCCTTTTCTGATGGAAACATCAAAACTTCACTAATGTTGTAGCATTATTACAACCAAACATCATGTGGTTCCATGCAGTTGTAAGGCAACTCAAACAGAATTAATCAATATGTGCAAATCTCTCAAAGCTAACACTTTTATTACAAAAAGCACTTAAATGTAATATAAAGGCAAAAACTCTCCCTCTAATTGACTCCAATTAAGGTCTACTAATGAGAATTATAATTTAATTAGTGAGGGTGCAAATGCAATGGGGTGGTGTGCCTCCTAAATGAACACATTAAGCAGCTACACAAATGTAGTGAAGAAGAAATTAAGGAAAGTAGAGGAAAATGGGTAAAAAAAAGCACCTTATTAGAAGAGGGACTGGTAATTAAAGTCGGCGTCATCTTCTTGCAAGGAATGTCCCTTGTGGGTGAAGATGCATAATTGGGTGAATCGCAAGAAATCTGTTAGCATAAAAATGATGATTAGTGAGAAATCGAGATGAAGAGAATGTGATAAAGCAGATTAATGGAAGTAAAATTACAGAGGAGGTGTCGACTGAATGAGGGTGGCAGAAAGATCCACAAGTCTGCAGAAATATTTTCTTAGCAGCTCTCCTGAATTTCCGGCCGCCTTCTCCGCCCATTTTTCACCTAAAAATCTTGTAGCCACCACTCTTGGTAAGAATAAGATATACGAATAATCACAAAAAAGCAGCAGCTTTTCACGGATGGCGTGAACCCAGATTTTCACGCAACTGGATTGCAGAAGCTCAGCAAAATTCCCTGCCATTTCCCATTTTTTGAGCTCATCAGAGCCTACTGCTACTACTATTCACACTGTCTCAATTAAATGAGAGAGAGAGACTTTCTTCTTCTTCTTCTTCTTCTTCTTCTATATAATTGAGGTTGAGGGACCTCTCTCTCTCTCTCTACTCATCCACTTTTTTGGACTGCTACTGCTAATAAATACAATCCCACTAACCAAATTCCCATATCCACTTAGATTGCTTTTACCATTTCTCACTTTATTAAACCTTGGGTTATTTCAGAGTTGGTGGAGTGGAGTGGAGTACTCCCCGACCCCGTGCCAAAGAATTGTTTTACCATTTTTGCTTTCCTATTATTCGACTTCCAAGAAAGGGATCTTTTCCTAATTTTTTTATTTTCACCACTAAATTGTCCCCTTATTCATGTTTAGTATTCATAATTTGATGCTCCAACTTCTGTAGGGTCTTTCCATATTCAAATTCTTATTATAAGCATCTAAATTTTTAGGAAAAAATTACCCTTTTTGGGCATCAACGAATCTGATTCCTCTCATTTTCGACGGAATCAATTTAAGGATAATTCACCTATTCGGAGTTTCAAGAAAAAGAAATTATCTCAACCATACCGAATCTATTTATTTTATTTTACATTGGGGTTCTTGATGAAATTTTGTGTTTCCTAATGAATCTTGAGTTTTCATAAAATGAACTACGGAGTTATTTTTTTCCGGCAATCAACGGTTACTTCTCTAACCATTAAAAACTTTGTTATATAGCGTGAAGTACAATTATATTTATACCCCTATGAGTTTCATCAAATTATGAAAGTTTTGACATCAAGATGACCATATTTTTCAATGGAACCGACAACCACTTCTATTTATTTATTTATTTATTTATTTTGGGCAGTACTATAGTAGGATAAATCTACCTCCACCATTTGAAAAAATATGCCAAGATCTAAACTAGTACTTTTTGCTATAAAGTTTGTCACTCCACCTGTCCACCATTAGATCATCTTTATACGGGTATTGACTACCCTTTTAGCAAATCATTTATTATTAATAATTATGGGAAATATTACACTCTTGTTGGTAGATTAAAATAATTAACACAAAAGCAAGCAAAATGTAGGTCATATAAGTTCAAGATGAAAAAGGATAGACCAAATAAAGAAATAAATATAAGACACAATATAATAAAAGCACATAAGACCTGTTAAAGAAACATAAATATAGCTAGAAGGATCTAAGTATGATCATTCCAAATTTCATTACACACGTTTGATGTAATCTCCTAGAATTAGGTGGCATATGGCGACACGCACCAAAAACTTCTTTTTGTCCTCTTCCACAGATCTCCCTGGCCGAACCAAGATTTTACGTTTACAAAATTACAACTCATAATAAAGTTCATTAAATCAACCTCAATATTGTCATACTTCATCTTATAGGACCATTTCTTTTGGAATCACCAATTCAAATAAAATCATTTATTTTTCACATTTTTGTTTTATTTGCCACCAAACAAAACCATTGGTCATTGGGGGAAGGCAGCCGAGACTTAATGGACAATTCGAGAGTTCATGACCACACACATCGATCTAAAAATTTGCTCTCTTCTATCCGTCCAATCGTACACATTAAAATCTTCACACAAAAAAAAGTTAGTTCACTATTTTTTTAAATTTCTGATTATAAACTTAGGTTTTTTTTTAATGTTTTGCTTATCTCTTAGAATAATCACGACAAGTGGTTTAGTGAGTTTATAGCATTAAGACTAGGGATGGCAACGGGTCGGGTTTTCGAGGGTACCTGCATTCACCAAATTCTGATAGATCGGGTTTGGGTAAATACAAAATGGGTTTGGGGCGGGTATGGGTTTGAAGACTAATACCCGTGACGGGTTTGGGTCGGGTTTGAGAAATTAGTTGTGGGTACCCGCTACCCGAACCCGTTTATATATAATATAGATTTTATAATTTTATAATTTATATATA
>JAYJMF010000027.1:680376-695211 GCA_036873715.1 Salvia sclarea | reverse complement strand
GCCGAAGGCGAACCCGAAGCGAGCCGTAAAAGCATAATTGTTGCCGGTCTCATTATCTATATATTAATTATCGAAGCTGAAGGCGGTGCCGTTTATTGTTTGCCGCCCCCTATTATTGTTGCCGGTCTCATTATTTATATATTAATTAGGTCGGGCCTAACGTTAGGTCGGCCTAACGCAAATGTGCCTTTTTTTTTTGCATATTCGACATGGGATTATTGAGAATAAATAAGATGAACTGTGGGTTGGAATTATTAATTGATTGAATGAGTGGGCTGGAATTATTCATTGATTAAATGAATTTAAAAAATAAATGCTGAAATGAGTTTAAAAAATGAATGTTGACGTGTATACTTGAGAGTGAATGAAGGACAAGGACTTAATTAGGTGGAGACCCTTGGCTCCAAATCCTTTAATAAAAAAGATTTTCTTAGAAATCACTTTCCCAATAAATTTTACTTTCCCGCCAAATAAACGAGCCCAATTAATAGAATTTTCTTTTTTCGACATTTGAAGCTAGGTGTTTTGATGTTTTTAGGGTCATTGATTCATTGTTATCGTATTAGGTTCTTAATATGTTAGTATGTGTAAATTAATGTCATGAATGACATATTTTCTCTTATCGACGGTCATGCCTTAATTGCATTATTATGTTTCTTAATTGCAATCAAATTAATGAGTAACTACTGTAATGTAGGTAAAACAGTATGATAAACGAAATACTGAGTCATCAGTTGAAAGGCTAAAAAGATGAACAACCAAGAGAGAGACCGTGAAATAAACAATTGCATTCAGCAAAATCCCACCAAAGCCAAGAAAAGGAAATAAATCTAAAAAAACTTGAAAATTAAGACTATTTACCCCTACATGGGAAAAAAAGGAATAGATGTTGATCAGTTGTGACTGTGAGCAACGACAATGGGACTCCTGACATAGTGGAGCCCATCAGTCCACGTGAGCCCACCGAAGCTATACCCAGTGGGCGATCCCTTGGATTTGATCGTAACCGTAAAGCTCTTCTCCTCGCCGATCTTGTTGAAGTTGAGAACCCTCGGCTCCACAGACACTCTGAAAAACAGCGGCTGTTTTAGACGGGCGACGTATCTGCCCGGCCTGCCCACGTTCTTCAACTTCCTCGTCACAGTCACCGTTCCGTTGAGGGACGGAACGGAGATGGAAGGGTAGTTGAGGTTGAGGACGTCGAAATTGTCAGGGCAGTGGTAGTCGGACTGCGCGATCTGGGCGATGATGGAGCGGTTGTAGCCGATGGCGCAGAGGAAGTCGTAGTAGTCGGTGGGGCCCATGTCGTAGACGAGGCCGGGGTCGGCGGCGCGGTTGGGGCGGATGTCGCCGGAGCCGCGGGAGAAGGCGTCGGCCTCCGAGTAATCGTAGTCGCGCAGGGGGACCCCCGTGTTCCCCCTCGTCCGCGAGGTGGTCATGATGGCGGATTTCATGGCGGCGGGGCTCCAGTCAGGATGGAGCGTCCTCAGCAGGCCCACCACTCCGGCCACGTGCGGGCACGACATCGACGTCCCCGACATCACGTAGTACGGAGTCGTGCGGTGGTCCTTCGCATCCCCCGTCGGCCCCACCGCTTCCGTGAAGGCTGCGATGATGTTCACTCCCGGCGCTGTTACATCAGGCTTCAGAATCTCTGGGGTCATGGAATTCGGGCCGCGGGAGGAGAAACCGGCCATAACGGGAGATGGCTTAACACCGACCACGGCAGTAGGGGGTCTCATTACTGCTTCTGGATTTCTGTACGTAGGTCATCAAGATTAAAAAGATATCAAACGTGAGAGATTATTAATTAATTAATTACTTACTTGGTAGAATTGATGTAAGCAAAAAGAACAAGGCCATCGGTGTAGGTGATGTGAGCGGCGGGGAGAATATGAGTGTCCGCCACCAACTCATTCCCATCTGTTACGTTATTGCAGAGAATCATCCCGACCGCACCTGCACGCGCCGCCTCCATGCCTTTGGAGACTCTCGCGCTCTCACCCCGCAGACACGCTACTATTTTGCCCGCCACCTTCGCCGAATCCAATGTGTTGTTTAAGCATAGTAGACTGCACCAACACATAAATTAATAACATCGTAATTAAATTCAATTATTAGAATATAAATCTAGCATCTCTTACGCCTTATCCGCAGTCACTTTGGGAGCTGCAGCATCAGCAGCGCTAATAAGAGGATAGTAACCGTCGCGTGGCAGCGCTCTACTCAGGCTCGCACCCTATTAACGTAGCAGATCAAAAACTACACAGCAACCAAAACATACACTAATAAATAGAATTAAAAATGAATGTGACCTTGAAAAGTGAAGCGTTTTTGAGTTGAACATGAGCTTCAAATTGGCGGTCAATAGTGCTGGCGGCAACGGTCAAAATCCAGGGCGCAATGTTAGAAACAGTCTGCGGTCCAGGGCCGGAGTTCCCGGCGGAGCAGACGACGGCGATGCCCTTGGTGACGGCGTGCAAGGAGCCAATGGCAATGCCGTCGTCCATATAATCAGAAGGTTCGCCTCCGACGGAGAGGGAGATGACGTCGACGCCGTCGTCTATGGCGGCGTCAAAGGCCTGCAGCGTATCAGAGTCGAAGCAGGAGTTGAGATTGATCTCAGGCCAGCATATCTTGTAGGTAGCCACGCGCGCCCTGGGAGAGCCTCCCTTGGCCGTTCCGTTCCCGACTCCGAAGACGCTGGCTCCGGGAACCATGTTGCCGGCGGCGGTGGACAGCGTGTGGGAGCCGTGGCCCTCGGTGTCGCGCGGGCTGTGCATCGAGGGATCGGATATGCCGGTGTAAGCCTCGTAGCCTTTGATGAAGTACCGACCTCCGATTAGCTTCCTGCAACGCCAATTCTCTCATCTTACTTCCAAAACATACTTATATCAAATACATCCATCAACTCTAAGTAAAAGGTTGAAATGAATTACCTATTGCAAGTGGACCCTTGAGTCTCATTAAACTGACAAATTCCTTTCCACTTGGATGGAATGGGGCCATAGCCTTCGCCACTAAAGCTCTTTGATTCGGGCCAAACACCTAGAAATTAAACCCATGACTATAAGTTCCTCTCAAAAGGCAACAATAATGCATGATTTGTTAATTCCAACCACATAAACAATTAGCAAAAAGATGCATATAACGACTGCTTTTTACCAGAATCAAGATTTGCTATGATAGTATCTTCACCGAATTTAGCTTTCTTCCATATTGAAGAAGGTTCAATCACACCGTTATTTTCCACCATAAGAAAATCCCATGAATGCGTTGTGTGTAGCCTCTTCCCTTCATTCAGAAACACAGATACTACTCCCGGTTGCTCTACATTATGTACAAACAACTATATATAATTAGACACTAACTAAATATCAAACACAAATTAATTGCATGTATATGCATTAGTTCAGCCATACTTGCAAGTTCTGCAGCTTCTTCCTCTTCGAGAAATGCAGAAAAGCTATTAATGTGCCTTTCGCAAGAGTGGATTAGGGCATCTTGAGCTTTCTCTTCACTGCCCGTGACAAAATTCTCGCATAATCAATAATTGAATAAATTAATATACTAATTTAACGGAAATAAAATGGCAGACCTTCCCAGAAGTGATGATAGTAGCTGAGTGTGTGAGGTGGTAACTCGGTGAAGATCAGCAGATGTTGGTTCTGGGCCATGAGAATGTGCTCCCAAGTATACAACATAGGACTGCTCGATCAAATCAAATGTATAAAAATAATTCATAAGAAAAAACAATTCACACGAAAGTTGGAAATAAATGTTCAATTATTTATGCTAGTTAGAGCGAAGGACAATATGCACCTTTTTTGTGGCTAAAGCTGGTTGGTGGAACACAGCAAAAAGAATAAATAGTGCCACAAAATTTGGCAAAAAATTGTCAAATAGTAACATCTTTGGTCTGCTCTTGTCACTCTAAGTTAATAATAAGCACTGCTCTCTCACTTTCTTCTGCAGATGCGTTTTTTGCATATTATTTATACAGAGGAATGAAGAGGGTAAACCTAGAATCAATCGATTAAGATGTTGAATGCAGAGTCCAAGTCAATCAGACATCTTAATGATAAAATTGAATCTCTATTAATACAGAGCCCAAGAGCAATGGACTGCTACGTACATAATAATGAAATTAAATCTCCAGTGGTTAATCCGTAGAATTTGCCTATTCTATATATATCTAATTTTATATTTTTAGAATTATATATCCAATTTAACAGATTTAGTATTTGATAATTTAGCCAACTATATCTAGATTTTAATGTAATAGTAAATGTTTCGTTGTTTGTCCTCCTCTACTTTAATTTGGCCAGTGCAGGCAGGCACCGTTTATATTATGATAATAATCTTGATTTACTCCGTCTTATAGTAAAATTCATTCATTCCCTTTGAATGATATTTGTAAGTTTTCAAATGTAAAAGGAAAAGATATATTTCGTTTTAAGATTAAATAAAGGATTCAAGACGATCGGTTTCAGATTTAGTGCGCCTGTTGCGAGTTCATGAAAAGGTGTCTGTATTCAGATTATAGCGTTTCTCTAGAGGACATTAATTTAAATTAGATAATCGTATGTGCCTTTCGATATTTTGGTCAAAATTACTAGTGACAACCTAGGATTTTGTTTCATTATTGTAATAGTGTAGATGTAGATTCCGTGGGAAATGTCTTAAACACTCTCTGGAAGAACCCCATTGAATTAATTTCGTTGAAGATATTCGCAATCGCTAGATAGTTGCGAATTTGTGACATGGTAGGATTTCAACGGAGGCATAAATATATTAGCAAATTAATGCCACTCTGATTTTAGGGTTAATGGTGTTTGTGTCCCCATCTTTCGATTTTTTCTGAAAATATGTCTCAAAACTTTCATTTTTTCATAATATGTTCACATCTTTCAACTTTTTCCACAATATGTCCCGTTTAACAAATTTCGACGACGAAAAGATGACTCACCTCGCCAAATTCAAACGTGAACTTTTTGTTCCATGTCAATGTCAATATGGCGTCGTTTCATTACCTAAAAGAAAAAAGAAAAAAAAATCAAAGCTAAAATCCACCTAAACTAATTTATATCTATACCTATATATATAGCAACACAAAAAAAAAAATGACGTTCACCTAACAATGTTCCCGTGCATCGCATGGGCAAATACTAGTTAATATAGCAACAAAAAAGAAGCTACAAAAATGACGTTACCAACAAAAATGAGATTTTAGCTTATGTAGATTTTTTTATATTTTTCTGGGAGGTAACAAAAGGACGACGTTTTGACGTTGATGTAGAAAAAAAATGTCCACGTCTGATTTCGGTGAGGTGAGATATCGTTCCGTTGTCGAAATTTGTCAAGCAGGACATATTTGATAAAAGTTGAAAGATGAGGACATATTATGAAAAAATTAAAATTGAGAATATATTTTGGAAAAAGATAAAAAATGGGGATAAAACACTATTAACCCCATTTTATATATTCAAGAGTGATACATTCGGATAAATTAGAATCGCGAAAGAAGTGGGTAATCAGTAATCACCCATTTGCAGCTTCTATTTTATCCATAAAGTATAGATTATTATAAAAGGTCAATTAATAGCAAAAACATGGTTAAAAGAAAAATCATAACAGTGGTCAAATTTCATCTTCTACTTCTTTGGCTTTTATTTTTTTCGATTTAAGTGGTGATAATGCTTAATTGAGATCGAATCCATTTATTTACTTATCTACCACATCGCTTTATTCTGACTACCATACAAATTTGGTACAATTTTGGCTAAATTGACGATATTTCTAAATGCGCTAAATTACAAAATAGTGGTAAATGATCGGAACATATTGGTCATTGACTCATTAGGCATTTCTTTCATGTAAGATAAAGACTCCTGTGCGCGGTCGGGTCGGCCCAAATATCTGGATTGGATTAGTTTGAATTCAGGTCAATTTTAGATGGGCTTAGGTTGGATTTGGGCTGGATTCGGGTCAGAGTTTTTTATAAGTGATCCTTTTTGTGGATAAAAAGTAAATTTTATTGATAAATTTAAAAATAATTGTTGTTTTGTATAAAATTAACAGTTTTTGTGAATAAAAAAGTATAGTAATAATTGTTTTGACGAAAAGTTATTATTCTTAAATATAATAGTAATATTTTTGTGAATAAAAGTAGTACGTAACAGTTATTTTGACTAAAGTAAGACTTGTTTTGAATAAAAGTAATTGTTATTGTGATTGACAATTTTTTTACTTAAGTTTATACTATTAAAGTAAGAAGAACACACTCACACAGTAATTCTTTAGGTGACTCGAACCTCTGACTTATATATCGGTTGAAGGGAAAGCTAGCGTCTTAAATTTCAATGCACCTTTACGGAGTATATTAAAACCTTTTTATATAAAATTTTCCATATTAATTTCACGTTGTATATAATTTTGGTAGCAACTGATGTTCCCTGCCGGCTGCGTACGTTAATGCATAAATGAAAGTTGGAGTATGACAAAAATTATTGGTACAAGGTGCAAATTTTGTCGTGCCCAGAGACTCTTTGGCAAACTATTTTGGTCATATCGAGGAATTGGAGTGATACCGATTGCTCTATTAGAAGACGAATACTTAATTATTTTTTACTGCAGGTAGTTAACAATAATCGTGAATATAAACAAATAAGTAGAAATAAACATTAATGAATTTGAAGATATGTCCATCTCAGTTGGGCAGCTCTGGCTCCATCTTTGGAATTATTACATGTTAGCCAGCGCTCCTCCTCACACTTTTCTGTATCTTCTGTTGTCGATCCACTGTTTTCTTATTCTTTTTACTTTTCCAGATTTTCATAAAGAAGAAACAGTTTTGGATGTTAAAATGGCTATATATATAGACAGTGAGTGGAGAGAACTCTCCCAACAAAAAATAAAGGTAAGACCATTTCCACGCACGGAAATTAAGTAAGAAAAGTTGTAATTGGTTCGTTCTTGAACCTAAATTTCTTGATAAAATTTGAGGTTGATCTGCCTGGCTCCCTGAATGCCAACTGGGATGAATTGTCAACATTTCTAGTTGATCACATCTTACTTGGCATGAAGGGAGTCGTGCAGGTCTCACTAATGTGCTTTGATTATTTTTTTTAATTGAGTTTTACAGGGTTTGATTATGTGTTTCATCTCACATTAATTAGGTACGTGCATGTATTTCTCCTTTTCTCTTTTAAGTTGAAATATTATTTTTATGATATATTTGATTTAATCTTTTGTACGTACGTGTCGATCAAGTTAGTTATTATGAGATGTAAAAATTGAAATGCTACGTTGATTTGGTAAACCCAAGAATAAGGCGTGACATACTCGGAAAGACGAAATTACCTTACACGGTGAAATTATCAAAATTCCCCAACACATACTGAATATTCAAGAAGTAGAGTCAGTTTTTTCAAATCTCTCTCGCATTATTATTATATCTTCAATCGGATGCCTGAATCCAATTTGTTCCACTCAATTTTCGACGAGATTTAAAACACGAATTAGGTTTGTAGCAAGATCTTGAATGACTTATATTCTTTTTTATTTGTTAGTAGTGATGAATTAATGTTTCCCATGTCGAAGAAAATGAAATCGAAAGAAAAAAAAATGAATAAAGAAGAAGAAAGGGGTACCCTTGAGTTGAGCACGTAACACCCACGCGTCAATCGAAGAGCCTTCCACGTCCTCATGAATCCACCTACATATTCGGGTTGAGTTACGGCGATGAGTAAGCAAAAGAATGGCCTCCGACCTGCCGGGTGAAGAGCATCTGACAATCCCAAAGATGAAGATACAGCGGGTGCCGCACCTAACAGACATCCTCCCCTCCCTCCGCAGCCACCCGAACCCGCTGGAGAGCAACCCCTTCTTCCGCCCCTCATCAGAGTTCTACATCACCCCCTCCGACCTCATCCTCCGCCACATCCTTCACCCAGCCCCGGGGCCCCACCTCGCCTACCACCGTGCCGGCCCCAGGAAGACGGTCTACTTCCAGCCTGGCCACGTGCGGGCGGCCATTGTCACGTGCGGGGGACTCTGCCCCGGGATGAACACCGTCATCAGGGAGCTCGTCGTCGGCCTCTGGGACCTCTACGGTGTTCGCGATATCTCCGGCGTCACGGCGGGCTACCGCGGATTTTATTCCACTGATCAGCCCCTCAAATTGGACCCTAAGATGGTTCATGACTGGCACAAAAAGGGCGGCACCATGCTTCAAACTTCCAGAGGCGGCTTTCACCTCCATCAAATCGTCGACGCCATTCAGGATCAAGGCTTCAACCAGGTTTCTTTAATTAAATAGATACATTATCAGAGAATTTACAAGGGTTTAATTAATTTAGATGTGGTCTGTATGCCTCTGTAGGTATACATCATCGGCGGCGACGGCACAATGCGCGGCATGGTGGAGATATTCAACGAGATCAAGCGGCGCAAGCTGAACATCGCGGTGGCCGGCATCCCGAAGACGGTGGACAACGACGTGGGCATTATCGACCGATCCTTCGGATTCCAAACCGCGGTGGAGATGGCCCAGCAGGCGATCAGCGCGGGCCACACGGAGGCGGAGAGCGCGGTGAACGGCGTGGGCCTGGTGAAGCTGATGGGGCGCAGCACGGGCCACATCGCCCTCCACGCCACCCTCAGCAGCCGCGACGTCGACTGCTGCCTCATCCCGGAGACAGACTTCTACCTGGAGGGCAGGGGCGGCCTCCTCGACTTCCTGGGGGGCCGCCTCAGGGACAACGGCCACGCGGTCCTGGTGGTGGCGGAGGGCGCCGGGCAGGATGTGATACCCAGGGGCGACGAGGCTCATGTGGAGGAGAAGGATGAGTCGGGGAATCCGGTGTTCTTGGATGTCGGGGGGTGGTTGAAGGCGGAGCTCAAGAGGTGGTGGGAGAGGGATCACGCCGGGGAGCTCTTCACGGTCAAGTATATTGATCCCACCTATATGATTCGGGCTGTTCCGGCGAATGCCACGGATAGTTTGTATTGCACGTTGTTGGCGCACTCGGCCATCCACGGGGCGATGGCCGGGTACACGGGGTTTGTGTGCGGCCCCATTAATGGGAACTATGCGTACATTCCGGTGGAGGAGGTGGCCACGGCCAAGAATCCGGTGGACACCAGGGATCATAAGTGGGCGTGGGTTCGCTCGCTTACTAATCAGCCTGACTTCCACAGGAGGTGAAAGCTAAATTAATGTGTTACTGCATGTATTGATTAAAAGTAAATTAGTTTCACATTAATAAGTAAGACACTTTGGTTCTTTGGTTCTTTACCTAATTAAATACAGGTGGTGTGACTGAAAATTAAGGTATAAAAGGGATCACAAAATGTAGCTTTGTGCATAGAAAATGTGAAATAAAGGGCGGCCGGGCACATGGGATTTATGCACTACTAAAAAGAAAAGTAAAGAAAGATTTAATTTCATGCAGTCTTTTTATCCTTTAGCAGGGGATGCGATAGATGATCGATTTGGGAATTTATGCGCCGATTTGGCTGCCGACACTGCTTCATTTGTTTCCTATATCTATGCTGGTTTTAATTATTTACTGACTAGCTAATTCAAATAATATAATTTGACTCTGTAATTCTGATTTCATTTATTTAATTTGTAGCTACACGGGATAACACAACACCGTATAATTATACTCACACATGCATTCTGTCAAATATAAATTCATCAGTCCGTACAATAGTCAGTGATGCAATGGACTTGTCTATAATGTACAAATTCCTATATCATGCATCTACTACACTAATAATCGATCACTTGCGACCACACTGTCTCACATGCGTAGATAAAAGCATAAAATGTGGTTATAATTATTCTATTATCAATTTTAAAAATTGACTTTACAATTATACATAACTATAAGCTGACTAACTTTGAAAATTCAAGCGGTTAAGTTTTGTTGAGACTTACATTAATATGAGGACGACTGTGTTAGATGATAGAAGGAGAGTTTATAATCACATTATCATTGGAGCCCACGCACCCGCACTTGGTAAAAACACTAATCATAAGTTAATTGCGAGTTTAGCAAACTATAATTGATGGTTTGGCGCCTGGGCTTGTCACGTGTCGGAGGTTGGCTACATGTGCAGTATTTCTTTTCCTTCTTCACATGTAAAGAGAATATACTATTACTACTATTTTTTGTGCTTTTTTTGAGGAAAAAAGTAGTCATTAATAATAATAATCTCTTACTTTCTCCTTCACATTTGTCTAGCTAAGAAAGTTGTATATTCGCTGCTAAACTTTTTTGAAGTTGTTTAAATTACCTGTATAATCATTTATATGTAGTCATTTTTTTATTTTTTTTATATATATTGTAGTTCATACCATACCACACATCCAAAATAACTTGAATCCCAACCTATAAATCGAGGGAAAATGTATTACTCATCATCCTTAATGGTCAAAATTTTAGTTGGTTAAAATCTGTTAAAAAAATCAGTACGCAATTGTAAGTTAATTCATTGCTCGGAACTAAGTTAAAATGGTAGGATGCTGCGTCATTGTTTGTAATAGCGGCGTCAAATTTTTGGTAATGGTCATATTAATATACAGACAGCAGCGAACTACTACAGTGCAGCACTAATCACTCTGTTTCCCCTTTTTCTTTATTGCTTAAAATTTATACTAATAATAATGCAGCGTGTCTTTGTATAAATAGAAGAAGACAAAAAAGAAGAAAGACGTGGAAGTGGAAAGGATTGTCATGTAAATACTGTGAGAGATTATTCCCCTAATTCTTATGCAAACAAGAATAAGTAAACAAAGCAATCATCTTATCAAAATCATGCCGACCTCTTCTTTTAAGCTAAAGTATGGGGGTAGTTTCGCCATTACACAACCCCAAAATCATATGGAGTGCTAACTTTGTATCAGCTCTGCTTATGTAAATCAAATTTCTCATCAAAATTACTTTTTATAATCATAAAATCTATTTACTACTATTTTACTTTGCTAAATACCAAAATATTACCTCCTTTAAAATATTTATCCGAGAGCATCTAAACCCTACATTCATGACTTTTACGTTCTGTTGATTATTAAGACTAAAATAACGTGAGTTGTGATTTGTGGTTTTTTAACCAGAAAAAATCCGAGTTGGTAATGAAACTTCAAATTTACGCTCCCTCTTGTATTTATGAGTGAACTTTATACTCTCCCGACTCTTCTGTTGTGAAGGAAGGCCAACTACTAAACTGAACTGTACCTTAATGAAGTAACCAGATTTTGCGAAATAATGATGGAAAGTAGCCGTTTTTGTACCAAAATCCTAGTTTTTGTGGTGAGCGTGTCGGCTGCGGTGGCGGTGGTGGAATCGGCGATTGGGGTGAACTGGGGCACTATTTCGGCCCACCGCCTCTCTCCAGAGACAGTGGTGGATCTCTTGAAGGACAACAAGATTCAGAAAGTGAAGCTGTTCGACGCTGACCCCGGCTCCCTCAAGGCCTTGATGGGCACTGGGATTCAAGTCATGGTTGGGATCCCTAACGAAATGCTTTCGCTTCTCAGCTCCTCTCCTCCCGCCTCTGATTTGTGGGTTTCTCAAAATGTCTCCAAATACATGGTTAAAGGCGGCGTTGATATCAAGTATACACTCCCTCCCTCTCTTTCTCTCTCTCACGCACGCACACACACACACCCACTCTTCATCTTGCTATTTCTTCAGTTCAGTTTATGTGATTATCTTGTATTTTATTGTTTCAATTATTTTCGTCACTTCATCAGATGGGAGAATGTGGAGTTATGGGAATATAGACTATATGGTGATGATTTGCTTATTAGAATCTATGGGACTATGTGTTTATCCTTTTCAGAAACTAATTGGAAGCTGGCATTTTTCTTTCTCTGCTACTTCTTTTGGTGATAGATTCTATTCTATTCTCTACTACTCAAAAGATTTATGTTGACTAACACTAATTTACTCTTAAATAATGAACTATGTGTCTTAGCAAAAATTCTTTGCTTTTGTGACTTCTTTTGTGCTTATTTCATGAAATTCTGTTTGCAGCTGAATTTGCCCACAATTGAAATCTTTAAAATTCGGGGTTTAAAACTTCTTCTTTGTATTTGGAATCTTGAGCAAAATGATGCTTCATCCCTATACTTTTTGTCCACGCTACTGAATTTTGAGGGCGATTACTTGCAGGTATGTTGCCGTTGGAAACGAGCCATTCTTGACCAGTTACTCTGGTCAATTCCAATCTTATGTAGTGCCTGCTCTGGTGAATTTACAGCAGTCTCTAGCTAAAGCAAATCTAGCAGGCGCGGTGAAGTTGGTTGTCCCGTGCAATGCTGATGCCTATGAATCTAATCTACCATCACAAGGAACCTTTCGAGCTGAGCTGACACAAATCATGACGCAGCTTGTTTCTTTCCTGAACTCTAATGGTTCGCCTTTTATAGTGAATATATACCCCTTCCTTAGCCTCTATGGGAACTCAGATTTTCCTCAAGACTATGCATTCTTCGAGGGTACGACACATTCTGTGGTGGATGGACCGAATACCTACTATAATGCATTTGATGGTAATTTTGACACACTAGTTTCAGCTCTCAGCAAATTAGGGTATCCCCAAATGCCGATTGTCATAGGAGAGGTGGGTTGGCCAACTGATGGTGCCTCTGGGGCAAATCTCACTGCAGCGAGGGTTTTCAACCAGGGACTCATTAAGAATGTTTTGTCGAATAAGGGAACTCCTCTGAGGCCGGGTGTCCCGCCTATGGACATCTATCTTTTCAGCCTTCTTGATGAGGGAGCCAAAAGCACCCTACCCGGGAACTTTGAGAGGCATTGGGGGATATTCTCGTTTGATGGGCAGGCCAAGTACAGGCTGAATCTTGGCAATGGGTATTTGAGAAATGCGAAGGAAGTTAAGTATCTTCCTTCCAGATGGTGTGTTGCTAATCCTAACCGGGATCTTTCTACTGTGTCTAGCCACTTTAAGCTTGCTTGTAACTATGCTGATTGCACAACACTCAGCTACGGAGGATCCTGCAACAATATTGGTGAGAAGGGGAATATATCGTATGCTTTCAACAGCTATTATCAGTTGCAGAAGCAGAATCCTCAGAGCTGTGAGTTTGATGGGCTCGGGATGATCACTATGTTGGATCCTTCAATTGGTGATTGCAGATTTCTTGTTGGTGTTACCGATGTGAAATCTTTAGGCTCTAGATTTGATGGTGGATGGACTGTGTTCTTGTTAATTGCTTTTTGGGCGCTTCGCGTGATTTTCATGTGAGTCGAAGTTTTTGAAGTGGGGTTTTCAGGGTTCCCTCTTCTGAAATTGTCCCGGTTAGAGAAGGAAGAAAAGATACTGCACATAGATATCACTATAGATGTATTAGTTAGAAAATTGATTCGGGTTAGTATTATTATTGTTGAGTTGTGAGCGAGTATTGCCAATATAGCACTACTATTTATTCAAGATTTCTATTTAATATGATACTGCTTTGTTGTGAGTGGCATCTTTTGTTGCATATGAAATTTTGCACTTGCATCATTTAGTTATTCAATGCATCCATGTTGAAAATGAATTCATAGAGTAGCAAGGAAATATATGATTGTTTATTTTCAAGAGACATATGGTTGTAGCACATTCTTGAACTTGTTCTGATCTGGTTTTGATCTTAGCAACAATTCCCCCCGCAGCAGAGTTTGGCGCAGGTGATCAACTGCTTTGAGGAGTTAAACAAGCAGCAGCGACACCCTTCAAATCATTTTGAATTTTAATTTTTTAACCAAATCATATATATGTATAAATAATTTTCATTTGATTGAATCTTCCTCTGCCAAAATATATATTGGACATGTGAGGCTGATGCAAACTCTCTGGCTTTAGCTCGTATGCCAATTGAAAGGTACCAATTATGATAATGGAGTTCTTTTTATCAAACTTGATTTTGATTATCAATTGATCATTTTGGTTAGTGGAACCCAAAGTACCCAAAGAATGCGAACTAATAATTGGAATTTATCTGATCTTGACTATCAATTTAGTACTAATATTTAAAATGTCGTGTTCAATATATATAGTATAGAACCATGTAATGCAATGAAGACGATGAACATAGGAGATCTAATCTTTTTTTAAAAGATTAATTCAAATCTCCTATGTTCATAACCCAAAATCTATATCTATAAATGAAAACAGAGTTTTCAACCAAGGGATTACTTTTAAGCAGTTTTTTAATCAGTTTTTCTTCAGAACAACCGCCCCACTGATTCAATTCATTTATCATGTTTCTTGCGGTGGTTATTTTTGTTCCCACAATTAATAATTTTTGCAACGCTTATTTTCACTCCAACAATGAACAGTTTTTTTTTTTCTTTCCCAAACGACATACCTCTACAAGTTTAACAATACAGATTGCTCCCAATATTCTTTATTTTTCCATCGTCACTACATAATAGAAATCCACAAAATCCAACTCTACTTCAAATTCAACAATTCACTTCTTTACAACATAGCAACGCACAGTTGCTTGAGGCATTAAGTTTCTTTTTCTACTTATCATACATGGTGACTCCACTTCATTTCCTCCGTCATAGTTCCGACTCTCGCAGTCTCCCGATGTTCACCGGCGACATCGGAGCAGTCCAGCGCCGTTCGTTCGCAAAAGTGGAAGGCATCTTCTATCAATTCAATTCATGATTCTACATGTCTTCCTTTCTGTTTATCTTTTATAAATTATATTAATTTCTACTATATGCATTTAGATCAAGCGCTCCATTTGGTTTCAAAGACGATGCGAAAACTCAAATTGCAAATTTGGAATGCGAGATTGTTGTTTTA
>JAYJMF010000027.1:654679-666086 GCA_036873715.1 Salvia sclarea | reverse complement strand
TAACTAAACTTCAAGAAGCCTCTCCACCCCCATTCCCGCCCCCCCCCCCCCCCCCGAATTTCTACAATAAAAATCCTTACTAGACCACTCAACCTCTCCATAACACGACCTCACCACCTTTTCCCACAGCGCACATCTCCTCCCCCTAAGTATCTCTATAGCCACTTCCCATCGAGTGCTATGTTAAAACACTCCAAATTTTTTAGCCCCACCCCTCCCTCCCCGAGATCAAGACAAAGTGTCCCATTTAACCCAATATATGTTTTTGGCACTCTCCCCCCCCTTCCCACCCCCCACAAGAAATTACACAATAGAGATCTAATATTTGCCAGGGTAGTTTTTGGGATAATCGAAAATGACACAACTGATAAGTCGGAATCGAGATCAAAAGTGATCGCACCACAAGTTAACCTTCCTCCAAAAGACAACTTTATATTTCTCCAGCTTCCAATCTTGTTCTTGATGTTTTCCGTGACATATCTCCAATTCACCGAGCTTGCCAATCTAACCTCGAGATTAACTCCCAAATATTTGCATGGGAGCGAGCCCACATTACAGTTAAGCAATTGGGCCATCTCTTCACATTGCTGAATATCAACTCCAATTCCATATAGGCAACATTTTCTAAAATTAACCGTCAGCTCAGATATAGACTCAAAAAGTCTCAGCAAGCACTTAAAAGCCCAAGCATTCTCCTGTTTACATGTCGAAACGAAGATCGTGTTGTCGGCATATTGAAGATGAGAAATCTTAATTCTATCGTTTCCAATAAGGGCCGGTTCAAGAAGACCCTTCTCCATGGCTCTCTCTGTCAGCAGATAAAGTCCCTTTGCAGCCACCAAGAAGAGGTAAGGTGACATCGGATCGCCTTGTCTGAGGCCTCTTTCGAGGTTAAATTCGCCTGAAGAGCTGCCGTTGACCAATCCGTTCGTGGTTGAAGAGCTGAGGCACCCTTTATTCTTTTACTGGAAAAGGAAAACGTTACTTTTACTTTAGAGTACTGTGAAAAATATAATCACAATAGTACAGTAATTCGTCTATATTCTACTACCTCCGTTCCATTAATAATGACAATATACTTTTGAGTACGGAGATTAAGAAAGTGAAATTTTTGTATGTGAAGTGACAGAGTCCACTATGCTGACTACTTTTTTTTAAGGCAAAATTATTGGGATGGGATCCTCTATCCCACAATCTTCCGTGTGCCACCATGTGCCATTACGAATTTCGATATTTTTAGTAACATTTGTTATAAAATAAAATTTTATTATATGATTAACATTTATAGCAAAAAAAAATAGAATTTTAAAATATTATATTTTATATTTTTGAATAATAAACCAAAATAAGTATTTTTCTAATCAAAATATTCCAAAAGTATAATATATAAGTTTTTAAAATTCTAATTTTTTGTTATAAATATTAATCATGATGTAATATATATATAGTAATAAAATTTTATTTTATAACAAATATTATTAAAAATATCGAAATTCGTAGTGGCACATGAAAAATTGTGGGACAGAAGATCCCATCTGAAAATTATTACTTCCTCCGTCCCATTATAAATGTTTGAGTATTTCATTTTAGTATGTACCAATACAAATGAGAGGATCCAAAATGGCAAGTTTGCCATTAAAAACTGAATAAAATAACTCATAGCCATAGAGTAACACATACATGAACATGTTCATTTTGATCACATTTAACTTGAGCAAAAGTGCGTCCAAAGTTTCCGGATTTTGGGATTGAATTTAACATCGAAATTTTTTTTGGGTTAATAAATAATCAGCACTTGAATTTTCAGGAATCCAAAAGTTATCTAGTGATGAGTTGGTTAAAATGAAAAATTACAGCAACAACGGTACAAAAAAAGTAAGTTTAATAAATAATTAGAAAATAAAAGTAGATCAGTTGGGGTGTTGAAGCTCCTCCAACATTCCCTGGCCCATGCCCATGGCTGTAGGCTCACATTTTTACTTCTTTGATTTTTTATCCATTTCCCCCCTTTTTATTTTTATTATCTATGACGTGAGACCCATAAAAAGGGCAGTAGCCGACATATTCTTCTGTATATCTAGGATATTTTGGTTATATTCTGCTTTTTCACACGAGGATATTTTGATTATATTCTTGAAAGCTCAAATTTTGTACTAGTATTTATTTATTCAATAAAGGTCTTTGGCTTTCGTTTCCTTTTTCTTCGTTACTCACAGTTACCTAACGAGTCGAGCAAATCTTTTGCTCCCTTTTTCCGAGGGAACAGAAAAAACGTTTTTGGTTTTCTTCTCGTTCGCGCCAACAATATCTATTGCGTCTGCAGAAAAGAAGTTGATTAGAACTAGTAAAATGGCACTCATCTAAATAAATTAAATGATGTGGTGTTTCAATCATAGTCGGTCCATTATCAATTGCTTTGTCCAGCTGCACAACTTTGAATCCCAGGTCGAATTTTTCTTCCTTTATTTATTTATGTAGTACTATATTTCATTAAAGTAGACGGTAGAAATATCAATAGGATTCTGTTTAGTAAGTATCCCGACTTTTTAAATAACATCAGCTCATCATTTGTACCAAAGAAAACATCTAGGAAAATAATCAGATTTTATTATACTACAAATTAAGAGCAAAGTTATTCCCTTTTTTAGAGGGTCTGAAAAGATGACACTGGCCTCGCTGAAAAATAATAAAATCACAAATAGTTATACAAACAGGATACCTAACCGGCTTGAAAAATACAAATATGCATCAGCGTAAGAATTGGGAATTCTTTGATTCTGCTTCATTCCTGTGCTTGAGAGCCGTCTTTTTATTTATTTCTGCCTCTTGTATATCTTGCCCAAGAAAGACTTGAGCACTGCTTGCACAGATTTGCTAGGATGAGCTTCAATCGAGCTATTTAGTTTATCGTAGCTCTGGCTTTCGAACTCTGCAAAAACACCTTGGAGATTAAGCTCATTGTAGAGGACTTTGATCTTTGCAACATCAGCTGGATCTTTCTTTCCATAGTGCTCCTGGATATTACAAGAGCCACATGTTAGATGTTCATATGCAAAGGCTTATGTATAAACGAAGAACAACAAAAAATGGTTCCTCCTTGTCCTTACGAAAAGAGTTTTCTTCTGTTCTTCATTACAAAGCTCTAAGGCCTTTACAACCAACCACGAACATTTGAAATCTTCTATATCTGTTCCAATCTGATGAAGCAACACACATGGATTAATAGAACTATGATTGACTAAGCCAGTGTTTTTGTATTGACAATAACGGTGAATACAGACAGAGTAAAGAGAGTGCAAAAGTTACCTTTCCAATCTTTTCAGGCTCACCAAAGCAATCTAAATAATCATCTTGTACTTGAAAGTATATTCCCATATTAATAAGCACATCTTGTACCGTTGGATGTTTCTCCAAGTCCTCACCCGCCATGAGCAATGCACAAGCAACCTATCAAAAGTTTGAGATACCTTTAGTTGAACTCCGAATTTTCTATACAAATCAAAATAAGTGGAATTAAGGAATTTTCCACTCACTGGGAGGTAAAATGAGTAGTAGGCAGTCTTGTACTGAACAATACGGCGATGGCTGCAAAAATATTAAACCGGAAAATATTAGTAAACAAATGGACGGAAAAGATAAGGCAGTCCTACATGCTAAGATGATAACTTTTAGATTTTGAGATTATTGTACGTAGTGCAATAACTTGCCAACGTATGATGATAATCAGCACTTAGTAACTTTGTCAATAATCAAATTTTGTTGTATCATGCCAGAGTTCTGTACTCACAGAGGCAATGAGTATTTTGACAGATCTTTTTCTCCTTCAATAGTGGTGATTAAATCTATCATCTGTCCAGAAGCAGTTTGAAATTCAACCTGAGAATGCAAAGGGTAGATATGAGCATTGTACATAAATAAACTAATATCGGCCTTTGACAGTAAGAAGTCACATCACCTCATTGAACAAATCAAGCAGATCGACATAGTAAGGCTTTGTTCTGAAGTGCTTCTTAAGAATTCTGGGGATATGGTTCCGGAGAATGATTCCATCATTAATGGCAATCATGCCAACCTATAACAAAAGTTCATCCAGGTAATTAGAAGCTTTTAATAAGTAATGAGTCTAATGACAGAAGATTGCAACTATTCAAACTGGGTCAAACCTTTGGGACTTTAAACCAGCATGGCTGACCACGTCGTGTGTGAGAATCATCCATAATATCATCAAGGACGAGAAAGTATGCCTGGAGCTGCATTTCCATGTATACGCGTTGATAGTTTTTGTTCAGAACAATGTTCGAGGAGAAACCTATGCAGCTTAGAACAGGATAGAAGCTATAAACTTTGACCTACCCATTCAATACACCAGCCGAGAGCACTAGCTAGGAATACTTCATCCTCAGTCAGATCTTTTCCTTCTTTTAGTAACTTGTAGCTATCAATAACTGACATGCCTCGGTTTAACTTCCCTGCATACCATGATTAATTCTTCAGCACATAATCTTCCCTTTGTAATTATATACTTTGGAAATATTGTATTGTCCAGTGAATGACCACATAATATAGTAAATAATGACATACCTCCAGGTACATTGTAGTCCAACATCTGTCACATAGAAAAGAAAGCAAGATCAGAAACAGTAGAGACTTATTTCCACATAATAATCATTTGTCATATAGTTTACATGACATTGAACATCACAGCACATCAATAAATGCTAGTAATATACTAAGATTTCCAAGAAAATAAGAAAGATAAGTTTCTAGTATCCAAACCAATTGCCATTCAAAGAAAAATGAAATGAAATGAAATTCATGATACTACGGTGCATGCGGCAATAATGCAATGGGCAATAGTGTCATAATTTTCTTGGACTAAGCAGTCATAAAAATTCCAAACCTAATGGCCTGTTTTTACATTTTAAGGTCAATATATTCATGCTTTTGCTTCATGTGTGCTTGTGCGTGTTATGCTGGTAATCAGATCATCTTATCCCACAGAAATCATAACTAATCTTCAATTCAGGGGAAAGTCCACAAGTTGGCCAACAAATGTATTTGAATTATGGAAAAGTATATTGTTGAATTACGGCAAGAAACCAGAAATCGGAGTCCAATACAAGCTGGAAAGATGAACAGAGGAAGCTCCCTTGACTCCAAGAGTAGTTACAAGATGATCAATGGATGTCCATTAAGATCTTCAAAAGATGCCAAAGTGGAAATAAGTAATAAAAAGTTGGAACCATACAAATGTTAGATACAGTTAAAGATTAACAAGATGAGACGAATGAAGCTCCAAGTAGACATCCTGCTGGCGTACCCTGCTTGGTGGAATCTTGAAACAAGTGGGTTGGAAACATTGTTATTTTACTGAACTATAGTAGTACCATCTAATTTCATTCCTCTGGCAGAATCAATTATTCAATTTCACAAAAGGGGAAATTTACTACTTTTAAAATTAAATTATAGCAAGAAGTGGTTGGTAGCTGCAACTATAAATAGACAAAGCATGTTACAGAAAATATTACCATCCCACATTCAAGCAAAATTGATATATTATGCTCACTTTAGGGCACCAAGTAAGCCCTTTATATAGAAAGTATCTTCTATTATGTAATCATCTATAATCACCAAACAAACCCACTCCACATTCCCCCAGCACATAAATAAATACTACAGCTCTTTAGCCTCTGTCTCCATTAACCATATATTAAAGTTATTCGTTACCAAAGCTGTCGGAGCAATCAACGTGAGAAATCATAAAGGATTCCTAAAACATCTAATTTTCTTCCGAATCATCGCCGTATTGCATGATTCCACATCCGAGAGAGATAGAATTCAGGTACTCTAAGACACAGTCAGAAGATCAGGATTCACAAGTCAAACAGTAGTCAACCAAACACATTGGATTTCTGTTTCTACCCCTATTTTATCTCGATCCAAGTAAACCGAGTCATCAACAAACGCTCCAATCATCAACAAGCACTAGATTGAGCTTAGAAATATCATCTGATTAGTCCATCGATAAGCGAGAAATAGGAAAATTCACCACAGCAAGGCACATTTCAATATCCAAAGACGCATACATCCATGTACATATTTAGATACCACATTGAAGTGCAATTCAGCATGACACGGCAAAAAAAAAAAAAAAAAAGGACAGCGACGAAAGCAAATCTTACACTGTCGACCCATTTACGAGAGCCATCAGTCCACTCGAAAGCAGGGTCACTGAGGAGCTCAGATTTAAGCTTCGAATAAACAGCGAGAAACGTCTCCTTCAGATCCGACGACGCTCCGTTCAGATTCGCCATCGCAGAACACCAGGACAAAAAATAGATTAAATCTGAAATGAGAATTATATGATTGATGTGTGTGGGGAAGTGGCTTTTGTAGCTACGCTGCGAGTGCCAATAGATGAGTGCGATGCATTTGTTTATTTTGGAGGGCGAGCGAATAGAAACGGTCAAATTTTAGTTGCTGGGACTCCCCAAAATGGGCCTTCGAGGATGGGAAAGCCGAGGGTATATTGGGGAATGACAAATCCTCGTTATCATCGACCCCAATAGGGTCAAGACATGTGTCAGTGGGGACTGGGTTTTATTGGCATGACCACTATATACAGAGATTCGCCGCTTTGTTTGATAATTGATAATCTCTATTGCCAACCTTTGGCCTCATTTAATTCTACTACTAACAAATTGTAATTTACTTTTTTGGATACAACTCAATTCTTTGGATTAATTGTGCAATATGTACACATTTGTGATTAATGCAATATCTAAATTACACACCCAACATTATACAACCAACCTAGCCATTTACAAATATCTCAACGTAAACAAGTCTGTAGAACATATAATTAAGAGTTTGCAACACTTGTGTCTTGAAATTTGGTTGCACGTTGCACTACCTCGTTTTGGGTAATAAGTCTTGACTGACTATATTGAATAAGTAGAAAAGAGAGGAGTCGAAATGTGAAATTAAGACTTCCCAGTCAAAAGCGATGGCCTATAAGTATAATTAAGTATTAACAAGTGCTCTTCATTTTGGAATTCAATATTGGTGTTCTTCAGCCATAAAGCGGTAAACATATAGGCATTAAGTCAACTTCGGTACACTAAAAATATCTATCTATTGGAGTATATAAAAAGAATTAAAGTTTATTGAAAAAAAAAACAGTAAACTCTAGTTTCTCTCTAAAAGGGCCTTGCCAGCCTAGCACCTGCAAATCAACCCAAGAACACCAACAACTAGGGGTGGTACGATATGCTATACCTTATCAAAATGTTCATATCTTATATCTTATATTTGTCTTCGATATGGAAAATTTCATATCATTACCTTACCATACTTTTCAGTATACCTTACATTCGGTATGGAATTTTTATATACTTATATCTTACCTTCTTTTCGATATACCTTATCTTACTTCGGCATACCTCTTTTTCACGGTATACCACACATTATCGGTATTACAAGCCATGTCAAAATTAGCGAAATATGACGGTATATAAAAAATTAACTCATATATTTATAATTTGTCACTACATTCACTAATTATGATTTAAAATTTATGAATAAATTACTTTTTATAATTGAAATTGAATATGTACATATTTAATAATATTATATACCCCGATATGCCGGGTTTTATTGAAATAATGGTATATACCGCGGTACCGGTATGACGGTATATACTGAAGCAACGGTTTCGGTATATACCGCGGTACGGTATACAACAATATACCTCGGTATTTGGAAAAGTGATACCTTTACCTTACCAAAAAGTTCGGTATGGTGTCATACCTTACCGGAAAATCCGATATACCTTATATTCGGTATTTCCGAGTAATTTTCGGTACGGTAAGTACGATATACCCTTTTTTTCGGTAAATTTTGATAGCCCTGCCAACAAACATATGAGGTAATTATTGACTTTCTCTTAAAAAAAAGAAGAAGGTAACTATCGACTTTTATTAGTATATGAAAATTTGTACACAAACGCATAATAATTTTATTACCATTAATCTAACATTCCAACTTCCAAGTTTATTAACGTCCCACATAAAATGGAAAAAGGAACATCGTAGCCACACTACATTGTGTATATTTGATTTCCTTAAAAGTTATATGTGTTATTTCAAAATTAAATTATTGAAGTGCTAAATCTGCATAAAAATATTGTTTTGTAAATTGTACTGATATCAGTAAACTGTCTCTTTCTCTATAAATAATTGTATATATATGATAATCTTCGTGTTGTGTAATGGTTTCATCTGCATGTACGTTTTAATATTGTTATAATATACTTATCATATGTTATAATACTTTCCTATGTGCGGACTCCACTTTGTAAGTCATAGGTTTAAGGGTTTTTTTTCTTTCATAAAGAGAATAGTTCCTCATTTCGATCTATAATAGTTCCTCATTTCCCTCCTTGACATGACTCGTCATCTGCATGTATGCTTTAATATTGTTATAATATACTACTTATCATATGTTATAATACTTTCCTATGTGTGGACTCGGAGGTTTAAGGTTTTTTTTCTTTCATAAAGATGATCTATAATAGTTCCTCATTTTCCCCCTTGACGTGACTCGAACCCCCTGACCTATCGGTTGGACTTGGAGGTGAAGCGTCTTACCAACTAACACTGTTTCCCTAACACCAATTAAAGAAAAAGTCTCACCAAGACAGAGGTTTAAGGCTCAGACCTCACCGTTCTCCTAACACCAATTAAAGAAAAAATCTCAATATGTTCTACTTTTCCTCACTCAAGATTATGCCTTTGTTTCTTTTTATTTTGCTTCAATGAGTAAGTTTTCTGAAGGTTGGATTTCTTATAAATACACAAATTTTGCTTTTTAATCAAATCTAATATTTTGGTCAAAAAGTACATGAATTTTATAAAAAATGGATATTAGCCTAAGTTAAAAGTTCGTTAGCCAATAACTTGGTGCGATTAACAATACGAAGCTACTGTCAGAAAATTCTTGCGATATCTTTCTATTAATACTTGTGTTGTTAAGTTTAATCACTGAAAAAGGTTGGAAAATGGCTTGAAAGTCATTTCCCTAAAAATTATGTCTATATATTTATATCAGAATTTGGACTTACATGTCGTGTAGTACCGTTATAAAGTTATCGTTGAAAACTTTCCAACAGTAGCTTTGAATTTCCCATCAAACTTAATAAGGTTATTGATCCAACGAACTTAACTTAATTTAAATTCTAAAACTTTATATATAAAATTCATCTATTCTTTGACTGATATTTTAAATTTATATGGAAATTAAAATTTGAACAAAAATTGTATATTTACATACAATCCAATTAACTACTGTAATACGCACGTGACAGAAACAAAGTATAGCATCACCAGTTATGTTAGGTGGGATTAAAATAATACTCCGTAGCAAGATAAAGATACAAAAGAGGAAAAGGTACGACAATGACAACACGAGGGATAAAAAATTAAATGTTATCCCACACAAATAAGAGTCTTAACTCTTAAGACCACCATAGTAGACCATTTTAGATTAGGGATACGATTTAAATGTGCATATATGACACTATATGCAGGGGAGGAGGTAGGGGCTGGGCATGACTCGGCTGCCGCCGGCCAAATTAATTTATAATGTTATAATATTAATGATATTATATATTTTGTATTTTTTTCATATTTTATATATATATATATATAAATACATATATAGTTTCGTCCGTGCAAACTTATTTTCAAATGTAAAAATATAATTCCGCCCGTCCATTTGTAAAATTTTGGCTCCGCCCTTGCATAACATTAATCAAAGCATATTAATTGCACGTTATTAAAACCACGTATAGTTGTGTATTTTAAATTTTAGAAGATAATAATCGAGAAGTTAAGCATCTACTTAATTGGCACCTATCTGGTAACCCATATTATATGTTTGTTATGCTACATGTTTATTAGTACTACATTTTTGTTTCTTAAAAGAAGGAAGAAATTGAAACCTACATGATTTCAGTGGGGAAAATTGCATTTTCGGTACTCATGTTTAGTTAGACTTTTATCAATTTTGGTACGGCCAATATGGACATAAATAATTTGTATAAACGAAACGAATCGAATATCACAGAATTCGATTTATCTATGTTAAAGTATTTGATTATTCGAATCGAATATCGAATATTATTTGAATATGTTTTTCGATTGGTATTCAATTCGTTGTAGTATTCGTGAATTTTGGATTGAATGATTATTCACTCATATATTTTTATTCTAAACTACTTAATTCGAATATTTGATTTGAAAATTTCTTATTATTTTGAAGTATTCGATTCACATATACTAGATTCAAAAATTTTAAGGAGAAAATTTAAAAAATAATATTTTGAATGGTATAGAGCCATGTTAATTTGAATTTTGACGGCCAAGTCATGTTTCGCCTTGTCAGGATAAAATAGACAATGTGGGGTGGATAGTGTAAACAGTTTTGCTAATCACATGTTTGGTAGAAGGGTATATTATAAATAGACAATCTAATATCTGTTTGGTACTTTGGTAGCGCCTATTTATTAACTAGATAAGCACTTAAAAAAATTGAATTGTCCTCAATAATTTTATGGGTTTACTGATTTCGGGCTTATCTGTTAGGGTTTCCTTCAATATTGTCATGCTTTGTGAATTGTCCTAAACAATATTACTTGATTTGTGGACTATTCGCTTGTTGATTTCTGTTAGGAAGTAAACAACTTAATTGAACTTTATATGCTAAATCGACCGGTAACACATAGGACAAGATTAGTTACAAGTAATAATCGGAGTAAAGGCAAGAGATCTCTTGTCACGAATAGTACGACTTGAGCGGGTGATTATGGTCGTATGCCTTGAGCATACTCTTGGTTAGTTGGGCTGCCTAGTTCAAATATGCCCTTGTTAGGATCCTTTTGTGAGATTTCTCTAGGGTGAATAACTTGGGCAAAGGGGTATGGTAGAGGGTCTCTGCTAGCATTAATCCATAATTAAGGGTAAGGTGGGGAAGATTGGGGTGTGTGCGTGACAATTGGAACACACCCTGACTTGACCTATAACCAACGACATAAACTTATAACAAAAATCTCTGAAATGATGATCAAGGCGTAGATCAATACCTAAGTCTAGTTCCAAGCCAAGTTGTCTCCTTTACTAATTTATCTCGTGTTTTATTTCAGTCTTTACTTTCAAGCTGGTGTTGGAAATATAGTAACTTGCCGGGCGATTACAATGTAAAAAAAAATAGGAGATTGAGAGATACACGGAAATAACACGTAACTGAAATAACAACGAAACAAACTAAACTGTATAAACTAATGCCGAGTCGAGGAAGGCCTCTATCCGCAAGACGAGATACGCCCCGGTAGTGCTCTCGGTTCTGACGT
>JAYJMF010000027.1:641790-652360 GCA_036873715.1 Salvia sclarea | reverse complement strand
ACTTGGTGCATTTCCTTTTTTGGACATTTTTACCACACACACAACTTTAAATATAATATATTCTTATCACTACTTTACAGAACTTACACTACTTTTTCAACTCTCCTTAATTCCCGTGCCGAAAAAAAATGCACTAATAATTGAGGACGGAGGGAGTACTAAGTAACATATATTATACTTAATTAATTTATTGTCTATTAATTAATTTATAATGATTATAAAATATAATTTATTATCACATCAAATACGTTAAAGGATTATTATATATATTAATTTGATCTAATTTGTTGTTCATATAATTAATCAACCAATACAATAGTGGTATCTTTATAGAGTAATTAAATAATATAAATCACAAAATACTGAAGGCAACATTCTATTGAGCACAAATTTGTTAATCAACCTTGATTTTGTCGAATTACTACATACGCAAAATAATCATTTCTACATTATTTTCTACCTACAAAGTTAATTAATCACAAATCGGGCAACAAATGTTGCATTATGCCTACCATAGCTATATGTTGATGTACGTAGTTTAGTTGAATTAATACCATCCTGTATGTTGAAACTCTTCCTGCTAAAACCATTATTAACTATCAACTACTAAAAAACCATCAAGAACGACTATAGGTTAATTACATCAATATAAACGTTGAAAAGTTAGCGTCTCATTCACTAATTACATATCTTAATTTAATTAGACAAATATCAATTTAGGTCCCAACCTAATATTTGGTATATGATCATTTCTGTAGATTTTATATTTGTTTATTTAAACCTATATAAAGTCATGTCGAATAATTCATATTAAACATGTGAATCGATCTTAAGATTGCATGAGCATTGAGCACTGAGAGTTTCAATGTGATATAAATGATCAGGTGGAGGAATTTGAAATATATTTTGGTATGCAAATAATGTCTCCGTGATTCACATAAAACAGTTGTGCTTATTGATTATGCTCATGTTTGTTGAATCCTAAGGGCCCGTTTGATAGCTTGGACATGAAATTGTAAGATAAGAAAAAAATAATAAGGGGGGTTAAGAATACACAATATTAGCTATCTTGTTGTGGTGTTTGGTATATAAATTTAAAACCCAAATTACAATATAATCTTTTGTGTGGTAGACTTCATAAACCAATTGATAAAATTTTGTAATTACATATTTAACCTTGAGAAAAAATATATTCACAAATTAAACCCATTTTAGGAGAACGTTTGGCGTTTATCCCATTCAACAAATTTCGTTCCAAAACGCGACGACTCCAGCAGCGGTGCTCCCGCGAAATCACGATTCCGGCGACGGTGCTCCCAAATCTTCACCACCCTGTATGATTCCCAAATAGATATTCACAAATTAATGAAAAATATCAAGAATACCCCAAATTAATTTTCAAATCTTCACCACCAGGTCTGATTCACCATAACAAGGATTCATCCAAAAAATTCACATAAATAATCACCAATCATCACGCAATTCATCCAAAAAAAGTTCATATAATCAATTCATCTCTTCATAATATGATTTGTTGAATCTATCAAGATATCAATACTAAAAAAAAAAAAGAATTAATCCATTTCATCGATTGAAATCGAAGAGGGAAAACACCCAAAATAAATGAGCCGTCCAATTCACCGAAGAGGGAAAGCGAATGAGCAGTCCAATCCATCGAAGAGGGAAAACAAATGAGCCCGTCCAATTCATCGATTGAAATCTAGGGTGCAAAGGAGACGGCGGCTGTGCACAGAGGGAGGCGGAAGTGCAGTTGTGATGGCGAGGCGGTGGTCTGTGCACAGATTTGGAGTAATGGAGAGGGATCGAGGAGAGGGAGAAGGAGGTGGTGTGCAGAGGAAAAGGAGCACAGAAGGAAGGCAGTGGTGTGCAGAACGAGAGGGCGGTTGTGCACCCAGGGAGAGGGCGGTGTGCGCCGTGGGAGGCGACGACGGCGACTATGCACAGAGGGAGGTGTCGATGGTCGAAGAGTTTTGGGGAAAGTGGTGCAGACGTTCAATCGTGAATTTTATTTGTTTCAATGCAATTGGGGGTAAAATTGGAACTTAAATTTTTTAATTAAGAACACTGTTCATTGGAAGGATTTCAATCCGCCCATTTTGGACGGTTTGTAATCAAGTGGAAACAGTGGAAATAGGTGCGGGCCGGAGTGAAGTTGCGGGCCAAAGGGATTACGAAATTTGCTACCACACGCGTGACTGAGACAGATAAAGTGTGCTTATCCATCCTTTTCCAAGCTATCAAACGGGGCCTAACTAGTTATTGGAACAGTAGCCTCTCTTGGGTTTTCTACGAAGAGCGTACGTGTGCTTTATTTATATATAAACTACACTGAAAGAGTCAACATTTTGAAAACCTTTGTGAGGAAAAAAGACTGGCCAATTGAAAAACAATATCCTGTAACTAGTACTCTCTCCGTCTCATTCATAATGTCCCACTTTCCTTTTTTGGTTGTCTCATTCATAATGTCTCATTCCCTTTTTAGCAAATAAAATACACATAAAAAGTATGTGGACCCCATGTGGGCCACACCTCCTTACACTCATCAATTTTCCCTCCTTAATCTCTGTGCCCAAAAGTAATGGGACATTATGAATGGGACGGAGGGAGTATAATACAGATAAATTACTGGTGATTTTGAGTCATAAAATGAATTTTCCGAAGGGGGTGAGAAACTGATTTGTTTTACCTCCTCCAAAGCCTTATCCTTCAGCGCTTCAGTTGCTCTCAGCGCTCGAATTTCACTTTGAGCTTTCCCCAGTCCCCTCTCCTTCTCTGCAGTGGCAGAAAATAAAGTTTGTTACATTTTTTTATCACACGTCATTATCAGTGCCAAACGCCATTAACAAACCATATAAGCATGCAAGAAAACTAGTTAAATCGACTTTAGCAGCACCCTTCCAACTTGTTTATGCTTTCAGAAGGTCAGGAAACGACTTTATGGTTTCTAACAGAACTTTATGAATTGATAGCTTATTCTCATTTCTTGAACCTAAGTCTTTGGGAGAAAGTCAATAAATATGAAGGCAGCTTTACTTTGAATTAGGAAGCAATGCCTTGATTCTGATTTAGATACTGGAGAGAAGCAGAGCAACAACATTTGGAAAACATTAGCAATGATTGGTGGGTCCAGATTCCAGACAGTGTCTACTTTCCAAGATAATCATATCATACTCAGACCAGCACATACTTAAGCACTTTAAATGAAAAGAAATCCTCTAATATGCTATGATCCCCTGAAAAAGGCAAGAATAATTACAATCTAAAACAAGAATGTTTTCTTTATACAGTGTTGCTTCATGAATAAGACAGTCAAGAACTACCAATTGTAGCAACAACTCTGACAACTTGACATATTTTGTAATCTTTTAAAAAGGCAACTATAGTCATAGAGGAATGCTCGCTCCATTCTATCTTGTTTCAGAATGGCTATCACATACCATAGCAACATCTGATGCCACATTGCTGTGTTTTCAGAGGCGGCAAGCATCTTCATCAACGCATTTGGCGGCTTACATTTGCAATTTTGAAATTTTAATCCCTCTGCCTCCAACCATAGAGAGAGAGAGAGAGAGAGAGAGAGAGAGAGAGAGAAGAACAAATTGAAATTGTAATTTCACAGTAGCTAATCCGTTGCAGCAAGGAGCTGTGCTGCAAGGAACTAAATGCGACCATGGCCCAACTTCCCTTCATACTAAAGCCAAATGCTTGACTATTACCATTCAAAATTATACCAAAATATAACTATATTCTCGTATTCACTATATGGCAAAAAAATATGATTGAGAAAGACAAAATAAAAGTTTCATGTAGCGGATCATCACAAGGGTCAAGGTACAATAGAAAAGGAGTCGTGATGTTACATGTATGGGAATTTTGAACCAACTATGTTATTAATCTCAATACTGTACCATAATTTCAGTTTTGATGATGAAACGACACGCTCAACAAGTAATAATGTTCTTAAAGCAGATAAACATGCAAGAAGCAAAAGAGATGATGATGATGGTGATGAACCTTTGAGTTGATTCTGCAATTTGTTGAGCTCTAACACAACAGGATCAGGATGAGAAAGGAGGGAAACATCTTCACCGCCAAATACTTGGATGCCCGCCATATCTTTCTACTACTGCAAGCAACAAATGGCTGCCTCCAAATAAAATGTCTGCTGTAACACCACAAAGGGAAGGGGTTTTATGGAGTAATATAATGAGGAGTTGTTAGGGGTTTAGTATGCTTAGGAGAGAGACAGACATAAAAAAGAATTATTTCTCCTACTCCTGAATGAGAGAGACAGAGAGAGAAAGAGAGAGAGTCCATTCTTGCAAGAAATTGACCGCAAAGAGAGGGGATTTTTCCCTCTTCTCAAGCAAACTCCCGAAAGCAACAATTGCAAAGGCCGGCTCAGCCGGCAAATTCACCCCTTCTTTCCCTCCTTTTCCAATCATCAACCGTTACATGTTTAACAACACACACATACACATTAAATAAATAAATGGATCAGTATAATTTTTCCCTTGTCATCTAATTTCAAGAAATTGAAGAATAAGATGACATGTACATGTAAGTATTTTCATCTCTTCGGATGAAAGATTAAATTTTGCTGAAGCCATAATAAATTAAACCAACTCCACTTAATGATTTTTCGCCAAAAAGGGAGAAATCATCAACCTTTAAACGCATAAGAGACAAAAACACACCTTTGTGTTAGCTTTTGAAAATTGGGTCACCATAAACATGATTGTAAAGGATAAGAATGGGAAGATTAATCAATATGTGGTCATGATATGCTAATAATGTTGATGGGGAGCACTTGTTAGCACCAAATTCAATTGCTTAAGCGTTAAACCCTCCTAAAATGCTGATTAAGTTCTTTAGTGGCAGATCATTCATTCAAATTTGGATTAGTGCCACAATAGAGAAAATTATACACATCATGCATCAAACCCCTATAATTCAAAAGCGTTTGGATTGAGGTGGCTTAAAAGTATTAAGATTTTAGCACAAGATCATGATGATCTTTGCTTGGAAGTATGTAGAAATTTTAAGAGGAATATAATCAAACAGGTGGATGACACTTGCCATATGGCAATTAATTGTTAAGGGAAAAAACAGTGTGGTCTGATGAGGCGACAAAGGAAAGATAACATTTCTACCTACAATTGTAGTATGATAATCCAATCTTAATAAGTAGAGAAGTAGACAAAGATAGTGGAGTAGAATAAATCCAATGTTCAAACCAAATACTGATTACAAATAATGAATTGTATTTTACCTAAATTTTAATTAAGGTCTTATTGGAATTTGCACTATCTGGGTTGGGAAAGTGACTGTTGAATTGGGGTCAAGCCGATAATTAGCTGTTTGCATAACGCGGCATTAGTTGGTAAGTTTACAAGTAAGAAGTAGTTGATTAAAATTGAACCCATCATTTTAGTATTCTATTTTTATTGTATAAATTCGTGTTGTTTGGTATATCGGTGGTATTTATTTGGTTTAATAGAACAGTTAGAGCTTTACAGTCAAAATGGTGAACTGAGAAATAAAAAAATATTGGTCTTTGGTGTGGAGCATATCCAAATCTTACATGCGTGTATGGAGTAATAATATGCAGATAACAATTATATGGATGAATTAGATGTCAGAATTATATTGTTGTAAATTCCTTGTAAAATTGAATTATGAGTATTGATGTTGTAGTAGTGACATCATATTTTCTAAAACAAGTAGCATCACATTTAAATGTTTACACTGATCACTGTTAATTAGACAAAGCACATCTTCTACGGAAAGAAAAAAAAAACAACTCTAATAGGAGTAAATAAACTACAAAACTTCCCTAAAATTTGACGTATATACTCTCCCTTCCGTTTGAAATTATTCAATTTTCAATTATGGTCACTCCATTTGAAATGCTTTATTATTAATTAGGTGAGAATTTTTATGAATCATGACTTGTAGTATTCTTTTATAATTTAACATGTATGGCAGAATAACACTTTATCTCGTTATAACATTCGGCTAAATAATTGTGTCCAAAAAGAAGAACATAGGATGTTTCCAATAGGCCGGATAGAGTAATATTTTGAAATGACATATACCTTTTGCAACGGGCAACATAATAAATTAAATTTAGGACAAATTGTTTAGCTTGTTTTTGCAATTTAATTATAATATTAAGATTTTAATGTACTTTTTTATATTTTTTAACTAACCAAACACATTTTATTAAAAGCAAAGAAATAAAACGTGACGAAGACCCTGGGCAACAAATGAAAGTTATTCCAAACATAATCTATTTGAAAATCTTTCGACAATCTAACGATTTTAGGAGCTAAACTCTTTTAGTATTCTGAGTTACGAGCTTTCGGTTTGATTTAATTGAAACTAAACCTTCTTTCTCTTTTATTTCAGCAATTTCCACATCACATTTCAGTTAATACACCTCAATTTTGCCAGGTTTGCGATAATGTGCACGATATCATTGACATTGCTAAAATTAGAATAACACGATTAGTTTGAAAAATTCTCGGAGTTATTTTTGTAGAGAAAAATAAACTATCACCCACCACCCAAAAAATGAAAAAAAAGAGAGAGAACGAAAGTAGGAAATGAATGGAGGCTAAATTTGCCTTGCAATGAACTCTTCGTAGTCTTACAATTTACAAATATGTCTTGATATTCCTATTTATTTACCAACCATTTGTACAACCGTACAATTTATTAAATGAAAATACATCATATAATTTACATGGATTTAATTGTTTTGTTGTATTTAGTTTATATTCATTATGATTAATAAAACTGATTCCCCTCCCCAACTTTCCTGAGTGCAATTTGAATTTAAATATGTAATAATATGGGGGTGAATTGTATAAATTTCTGCCAGTGTAAATCATGACCAAAATACAAGAATCTTTATTTATTCTCTTTAATATATTATTTACCATTATCATCTCCAAATATGCGCGTGACAGCTTGTCCCTTTTGTCTATCCTTATAAAGATGGAAAATTATTCATTTGTGTGGTGGCATGCAATTCAAAGAAGAGATGGCCTTCCTTTGCATCAATTTCTTTTTATTAGTATATAACATTATTGAGATTAAATTACAATTGAAACTTAACCAAAAATTCATGAATTGTTATATAATTAGTCCTTTTGAAAAAAAAAGAAGCAAGAATAAAGATAGGTTCTTATCTATAAGAAAATGTAAGCAAAAGTTTCAGTGGGGTCTTGAAATTAAGCTTCAGCAAAGCATAAAGAAGGAAGCTACATTATTTACAACATGGAAAAAGTGGACAGAAACACAGCTCCAACAGTCTGGAGAAAAAACATTCTCTTCTTAATTATACATTAATTAATTAGTCAACTGTTATTCCCTTCCAAATCAACTGCTTTTTCAGTGGAATAGTTGCAAAGTCTCTCTACTGTTCTATATGGTTTCGTTTCACCTACCAACTATACGACAATGAAGCTGCTGCTACAAAATTCTTCTTCTTTTCATATAAAATCATTGCCCAACTACGCAAATATACCCAAACTGTCCTTCAATTTTCAATTATATTCCAAACTATTGATATTTTTATTTACTAGTTAATACATGAACTATCGAAAACTATGGCGATATGTCACCGGCATCTTTTTAATTTTTACTTGAAAACTGAGTAGGATCTTCGTGGACTTGGGGTGAAAATCCACATGGAAATGAATTTATCTAATGCTATGTATGTAAACTCAATTTATCGATTTTCTATAAAAAAAACTTTAGCCTCAATGGAAGTGGCATTAAACAAATTAAAGTTCATTTAGACATGTATGTCCACATCAAATTCACGGCTATCCTACTTAGGTTTTCAAGTACTGAAAGATGTGTCCATGGCCAGATATAATTAAGTATGCACAGTTTTATGTACGTTGTTTATCAATTAGTCAAAGTCGATAGTTCAAGATAGATAGAATTGAAAAATATGAAATAATGATAGATAGAGTATGAAGCCAAAATCATTAGGGCATCTCCGCAATATATATATATATATGCTCCCAATTCCCAAACCAAATATTAAGGTGACAAAATCCTAGAATTAATGCATGTTAGAAGTAGGAACAATTAATCCCGATAGCATTACTAGCTTATTAACTGATTAAATCCTTAAACAACACTATATTTGGCATACAAAATTGTGGTACCAAACAAGATCATTTGTGCCTAAGAATTGGATATTGCTGCACTAATTCCTTATATCACTTTTTGTAAGTGTTCCCGAGTGATCAACATCAAGAATCTTGAACCATTCCATCACCATCCCAACATCTTCCTCGCAGATCTTCCCCATCTCCTTCAGTTTATACACCACAAACTCCGCCGCGCTGCAACCACAGTTCAACAATAGCTTCAGCACATAAACAAAACAACAAATTCAAAAGAAACGATCGATGATCCAACTTGCCTCACAGCTTTATCATGATCCATATCCGCTGCCTCGAGATCAGAAGCCGTTAGCTTCCTAGACAGCGCCCACTTCACCAGCAACTTCCTACGACGTTCAGTGTACAATTCAGCCAATGAATAGAAAAACTGAGCCAAACAAATGGTGCTCATCAGTATCCAAAAGGATGCAAATATCCGCCCCACAGGAGTTGAAAAGCTCTTGTCTCCATATCCGAGAGTGGTGATGGTGGCGCACACGCAGTAGACGGCGTCAAAGAAACCCAACCCCTCTTTCTGATACAGGAAGAGCGTCCCGGCCACCATGAACATCACAAGTGAGAACAACACGGTCCAAAACTTGTATTTAACCTTGTTGGTTTCGACCTCCTTGAGCATCTCCACAGAGTCAAATTTGTCGCGCAAGTGCATCACCCTAACCAAGAACACCTCCTGATTCTCGACTATGTCATCAACCGCTTTACTCAGGAGGAGCCCGATCAGAGCCATCCCCACGAACACGAAGATGCAAGCCAGCAGCTTTGACATAGTGCTGTCAGGAACGAGGTCTCCATACCCGACTGTTGTCATTGTGACAACACACAAGTAGATGGAATCAATCACTCCGTTGGTCTTGTTTCCTTTGATCTGATTCCTGACAAGGAAGAAGCAGAGGGCTCCTGCAGTGACGTAGGACAGCAAGATCAAGAGAACCAGCTTCGTGTCGAGTGTGTTATCAGTGATTGTGTCGGGAGGGTGAAGCGCAGCAGAGGGGTTTCTCTCTGCAGGGCGGACGTGCTCGGGAGCGCTCTTGCTGTGGCGATGATACCTTCTTTTTGTTAAGGCGTTGCTACGATTAGAGTGGCTTGAAGATTCCACACCTTTCTCTAGTAATGGATCCTCAGCTTCATTCTTAGCCATTGCAGAGTTATAGGGGTACTAATTTTTTCTATAATTTGGAGCAATATTTGGCTAAGGCCACCTCCATTAATAATGAATGACACAGTAACAAGATTTTGGCTGCTTTGATGAGAATCAAATGCCTTATCTCTTCCCGAATAACAAAGGAATTTCTGTCATCACGATGCGATTTTGATTAAGGTTTCCTCTGTCTGCCACAGGAAATAGTTTAAGGAAACTTTTCTTTTTTGCTAGCAAAATGTATAGTGAAAAAAGGACAAGAACAAGAAGTATGACAAGCAGTGTAGCAGATTGAGCGTGCTATACTTGAGCATTTGGTTTTTGGATCAAGTAGAGGTTGATTAGACTTCAAAATATTAACAGGAAAATGAGAATCTCACTTTTTTGCTTTTCCTGATTCGATTTCAACAAGTCTTTATTATTTCAGGTGTGCATGCATTTTGATCTCTTTGCTAATCACAGTGCGGAGCAATACAACATGAAATTCATTTCTGCAATCCTATAAAATATGGCTTAATTTATTTCCCCAAAACTCGAAATTAAATAACGAAATCGAGAATGATCATCACTTCTGTTGGTGAGGTGCGAACATCAAAATCACATCCAAGGAAAAATATTTTACAAGCAAAATAGAAAAAATAAAAATAAAATGAAGGATAGACACAGTTGTAAAATTGCATGTGGAAATTAATGTTGTACCTGAACGATCCGCAGATTGATTGAACATTAAAACCGCAGTGTTTTTGAAGAAGAAACCCCAAAATATATGATCCCCAGGGTCTATAAATAGGAAATTAGGCACAAGAGAAAAATATACTACTAAGAAATATGGAGAAAAGTTATATAAGCTTGATCTCCAAACTATAAATAATAAATGTTTGGACCTTCCCAGACAGTTGGGATCCGGGATTAAGCAATGCCTGTTTACAATCCCAATATGGATTTTTATTATCGAGCTTGAATCTATTAGTACGTTAAGTTAGTTACTCTATTGAATGTTATTAGTACAAGAAAATGCGACTTTAACGATGGAATTTAACGACGGACTGTATTCCGTCGTTAATGGTGCGGCCTTAGCGACGGAATTTTTTTATCTAATTAGCGACGGATTAACAACGCAATTTCCATTTTTTATTTTTGATTATTTAATAAAATATTCCGTCGTTAAATAATTAAATTATTTTTATTTTTATTTTTCCGTCGT
>JAYJMF010000027.1:616881-630368 GCA_036873715.1 Salvia sclarea | reverse complement strand
CGGATCGAAATTGGAGTGTTGCTGCAGCATTTCGTGGAGGAATTAGTGCTGATGACCGAGTTAATGGTGTTCAGCCCCGGCAACTCTGGCTCTCTGCTGGTTTCCCGGCAACTCTGGCTCTCTACTGGTTTCCCTCATCGCAATTGCTTCTGCAGTTGTTTTAGAAAATAAACTAAAATTGATTAAAGCATAGTGGAGGAGCACTCCTCCACTACGTCGCCCTCAACGCCACCGCCAACGGCCGTATATCCGCCAACAAACATGGGCGGCATAATGGAGGAGCGCATCGGACACGGGCTTCGGCAACTAGGACTTTGTCTTCCCGGTGGTTGTTCTTGCAGCAGCGGCCTTGGTGGTGAAGAGAGTGAAGGCGAAGGTAAAGATGAAGAAGAGAACGAAGACCACGAGCCACTCGCAGTGGAAAGTGCCCGCCGACAGTGGGCTTGTGGTGGAGAACGGCGAACTTGGCGCCCATCCGTCTTCACTTAAACGTTGGGACATTTTTGTGGTATCGTTTAAACGTTGGGACATAAAAAGAAATTTTCCCCCATCAACGTGTCAAATAAGACCACGTAAGATGTCCACGTTTGCACGCCGGCGTGTCTAGTCATTTTTCAGGCGCCGAAAATTTTTTTGGGGACATAAATGACTAATTATGGTATAGGATGGGACAATTTTGTAATTAACGTTAGTTCGGGACATTTTGTTGTTTCGCTCAAACGTTGGGACAAAATAAGCAATTTTCCAAAAAAAAATAATAATAATAATAATGTACTTAATAATAACTTTACAATTATGCCCTTATTATTCGAGATTTAAATTCTTTTTTTGAAAGAAAATAGGAGATTTTATTCAACCAATATCTTCAAGTACAATCTCCCCCGACCAAGAAGGATAACTATCGCTCCAAATCCACCCCCAATTTCATCTCCATTGCAACCAACTGCTTGGATTTTTGGAACTAACACCGACTCTCCTCCAGGCTTGGTGCCTGCTTTACCTCCTTTGATCCATGCATAACCTCGCACACAAAGCTCCAGACCTTCCAAACCAATATACACCAGATCGCGATTTAAATTCTAATTCGTAATATAATTTTATAGCCCCACAAATTTCAGACAAATAAAGATTCATAACCATCGAATAGATGGAAATCTCATAATTTCACCGCTCTTCAGTTTAATCTTTTCATTCATTTTAATCAAGTTACAAACTCCAGGAGATCGTCTTTTATTAATTGTTGCTCCAAGTATCACACGAAAATGAAATTGCTACTGCATAACAACTTTTTCTTTGTTCCATATTATTTCAGTAATTAGTAAGTAAATTAAATAGAAACTGTCCAACTTGAAAAATAAAGATACAAATGAAACTGTATTTTCATGGTTTCTCTTCGGTTCCTGCAAAAAAGATCGACATAGAAACAGAGGGAGAAGAGACAGGGATATCTGCTTGAATATAGATGGATGAAGAAATAGCTTTGCATCCGATACAATTATTCCGTGATGTGTGTAAAAGATGATGAATACCCATTCTTATGCTCAACTCATCATTGATGTCTGATTTCTAGGGATTTCATATCATTAAAATCTCAAATCGTAGGGGATGCAACGATTTATTATTATAATATTGGGGACTACAATTTGAGTAAATTGAGGTCTGTGTTTAGTAATTGAATCTTTAAGAAATGGTCTTCGCAGCAACATGTGCGAACCACACTCAATGAGGAAATGAGACCTTACGAGGAATATTTGTTAAATTTTTAGTAATTTTAATACAAACGTAATATGTATATTTTATATAATAAAAATTATCCATATTATGGAGCAAACGAAGGAATGTGCAGTTGCAGGTGCAAACATACATATTGACATGTATGTATGCACATGATGTGCAAAAGATAAGTGCTTAATGTAATAACAACACTTGAAGGAGCAGTAAAGCAAAAAGGTTGATGAAAAAATTTGTAACACCTTTCAAGTCATTTACAGATTATGGTAGAAAAATAGATTTTCCCTCAGAGAATTGAAGAAGCAAATCATGATGAACAGCACCCACCTTTTTTAGCTTGTGCTTCTGTTTCCTGCTTGTTTTCATCTTCAGCCTGCAAAACCACTGTTTTCCCATTTCCCATCCAATCCTGATCTTTCACTTTCAGCTCTTGAGATTGCATCACTTTCCTACTTAAAATGTTGTAAATCTCCTTCACCACCGTCTGAAATGCAGCACCAACGTTGGACGAATCCAGAGCCGATGTCTCGATGAAGAACAGACCCTGTGCTTCGGCCAGGGCTTTGCCCTCCGCTGTAGTCACCTCTCGAGCCTCTTTGAGATCCGACTTGTTGCCCACCAATATAGTCACCACATTCATGTCGGAATGAGCTGTTCAAAACCATAAGAAAATTGTAGTTTTGAGGAATGATAAAACCATAAAAGAAATTGAAATGCAGCATTAAAATGTGACAGTGCTTACTGTGAAGTTCGTTAAGCCACCTTCCAACGCTATCAAAGGTGAGGCGTCTGCTGATGTCATAGACAAGAAGTGCTCCGACTGCGCCTCTGTAATACGCAGATGTCACGGCCCTAAACCGCTCCTGGCCGGCCGTGTCCCATATCTGCGCCTTAACTTCCTTCCCATGGATATCCATCTTTTGGGTCTGAAACTCTACCCCGATAGTAGACTTTGAGTTAGCATGAAACTCATCTCGAGCAAATCTTGCGAGCAAGTTAGATTTACCAACCGCTGAATCACCAATCAGAACTATCTTGAAAAGGTAATCCTCTGTCTGCTGTGTTTGTTGCGTTTCTGGATGTTCCTCATCTGCATTTGCCATCTTTCCCCACTCTATTCACAGCTCATAAACCATTTCTTTTTTCTATTGCATATATATATATTAACAAAATCAGGATCCTTACAAATGCTACAACTCAAGAAATACCAAACTACAACCGAAAACTTGATAAGCGAGCATAAAGGTCCATCAAGGAAGTATTGTGGCACTGGTCAGTTATATGACTATGAGGGCAGCACTCCAGCACCAAAGGAAGGAGCCTGCAGTTTATATGTGGATGTGAAAGATGAAGACGAGCACTTGCTACTCCACCCTTCAATAGCAGCTCTACAACTAGCCGCTAATGCAGCCAAAAGCTTTTCTCATAAACTCAGTTTAGCCCTTCAGGAACAACTGAATGTTGAAGGCACCTGAATCACCAAGCAAGCATTAGAAACCAAAAATACCAGTTTTAGGGGACAAACTTGATAACTAAACCTATGTTCTCATAGTCATTACAGAAAAAAGAATTGTAGACTCTTCCAAACATTTCATTTATAATAAATTCCTGTTCAAAGTGCTTGTTCAAATATGCAACACGCAGCTCAAGTGCTTACAAATAACCCAAAAGAGAAGAAAAGGTTTACAATTAGAGAAATGAAATTTTCTAATTCTTTCACCCAGCTCTAGAGGAATCTGAAATTCTCTTAATATATTAAACACCTCAAGTGCTTCTTTAAAGATGTAAAATGTCTCTCCTTCAAATGTTTTGCACTACAGCATCCCAACTCTTCCTTTGAAAGCAAACATGTGGAAGGTAGTGTAATTCATTACTACTAACACCAAAATTTAACCCTTCCTTTCATGCGTGATATTGGCTGAACAAAAAATACATGGGAAACGGAAGGGGAAAAAAAGAACTAGTATCAGCTAACAACACCCGTGAGTGACAGAAACATTAGTCTTGCGTCTGAGTGGATTCAGTTTTCTACCAGGAGGTAATGAAACTCTTCTATACTGGCAGATAATGTCTTTCGCAGAAATGCTGTAACAGACACCAAATTTACAAAGTGCTTACTTATAGTCCGACAGCTTGAGCTTGAGGTATGTTACTATCATTCACCGAAAAAGAAAAAACAACAACAGCATATGCAATTTATGCATTAGAAAGGAAATGATACATGTTTTCAGTTTGTGACTCACAAATGAAATCTGGCATTTATGCAGACCTGTAAAGAACTTTATCTCTTGTTACAGTTGGTGTAAGACTAGATGGAATAGGGCGAGTTCTATTACAGCACTCAATTGCTACCTTTTTACAACTGACATGAACAGATCCACCAAATGTTCTCTTTTAGAACATTAAATTAAAGCAAACAAGATAAACGAATTTGTAAAAAAGCTTAATTTTCACACATGACAAGCAGTGATGTCCAAAGGAAGCACACAGTGAAAAGGGGGCAAAGAGATGCAAAAGAATCAAAAAGGCACACTCAACATCAGAAAGGTTAAAGACCTTTATGCCAAGAATCTAAAAGAAGAAATAAATAGCCAAAAGTAGTTCATCGTTCACCAAAAAATAAGAAAGTAGAACATTACAATTCTACAATACTATCTCGATTCTCACAAACAGTGGATGATCGAAGATGTAGAGTTATAACCAGAATCCATCACCAACCGAATTTTGTCCTAAATATATAGAACTTGGTTACTTGGTTAATGAAGAACAGCAACACATTACTTAAGAAAGCCACTTAGAGAATATTTTCTAATGGCCCTAAAGAGTGGTTTGATGTATATTAACGGCTGGATTTTTACACATGTCCCAAACAAGCCATTTATGCAATATTCAACACACACACACAAACACACACAATGTTTCAGTCTGTAGTTGATCATGTCTCTACTACATCTCATACAGTTTCCAGTACAAAAAGTAACTTGCATCCACAGAAATTCAAAGGTGTATCAAACAGTGTTTTACCACTTCCAACTTCTTAGGAGAAACAAATGTGAAAAAAGGAAAACAAAACTAATCATAATACATATCCTATATCTATTTCCCCATTCCCCATAAAAAATTAAATAGATAAAATAAAGCAATGATCATGAACTATCAAATTCAAAGAGAAAAAAGATTGAAAAGAATTCAAATAGACCAATCACATTTGAGCGCTTTCGCATTAGAGAATGCAAAGATATTATTATTTCCCAGAAAAGATATATCACCGAATTTCAAGACATCGTATAGGAAAAGGCAAAATTGAAATTGAAACATACCCCCCTCTGGAAACAACAAATGCAGCAGTTCCCCACAATCTTTTGGTCAAATCAGAACCGTTCCAAATGCAGATCAAAGGAAGGAAAAAAACATATTTGAGAGAGATAGGTGTATAGATTTAGAGGGGAAAAGCGATCAAACAATTGTAACGGTTCTGGGTTTAGAAAAGAGTAGGGTTAGGTTTCAAAATTTGACACGAGACAAAACTAAGAAGAGAGAGAGAGAGAGAGAGAGGAGTTCTCTTTGATGGAAGACATAAATGGCGGAATCAAGAAAAAGACGGGCCTAATCTTGCTTCCCGGGTTACTACCAGTTTGGTTGCCCAATTTGTTGATTTTGGGATATTAGACTACAAAATTGTAAAAATGGTGACAACCGGGAACAATTATATGCATCATAATTTATTTACTTTTTCTAGGAATGCTATAGTTGAGAAGCAATATATCCGAATGATATATTTATATTTATATTTATGAATTTGATTAATTTTGATCGCTCGCCCCCATTGGCATTGCCATGTGACCCGTCATAGATGTGAATTAAACAAGGACAAAGTTCGTACATTGACAAGATCTGCTTAACATTATTTGGATCTTGTTTTTTGTAATAATGTTGGGCACTTGATTTTCTATGGTAGATTGGGAAGATAATTTGCCACAAAGATCACACACCAATATTTCCACCCGACTACGTCCGTTATTTCTCAATTTTTATATACACCTCATCACTGTTGCATAAATTTTTATCTACCAAATTGCGAGAGACTAGTGTTCATTTTTAAATGGGAAATGTAGAGTTTGTATCTCCATTTCTTACATTATTTAGACAATTGAATATATAAATGTCCCAAACTTTGATGAGATCGTAGAAAATGTTCAGATATAATTTCAAAATTATTCTCAACTTAATATTTTAAATATTTTCAATTTGATGAGATTTTGAAAAGTGATCCGCTATGGAAGCTTCAGTGATAGAATGTTGAGCCACCTACTTGTGTAATTTTTTTCCATCTCAATACTAAAAATCGGATCAGATCTTCTATCCCACAATCTTTTGTATGCCACCATATTTTACTACGAAATTTTGTGATATTTTTAATAATATTTATTATAAAATAAAATTTTATTATGTCATAATAAAACATGATTAACTTTTATAACAAAAAATTAAAATTTTAAAAACTTATATATCATATTTTTGTAGTAACCAACCAAAATAAGTATTATTTTAATCAAAATATTCCAAATCTATAGTATACAAGTTTTTAAAATTCTAATTTTTGTTATAGATATTAATCATGTTGTATTCTGACATAATAAAATTTTTACATTGTTAGATTTGAAAACAACGTCGTTTATGGCGTGGGCAAAATATTCGAAAATCGAATTACCGAACCGAATCAAATCGAAAGATCAAATGTTTTTTAACCAAATAATCGGTAATTGATTTATATATAATTGATATTTCCTCCGTTCCATTATTAGTGACACGTGTTAGACTAAACAGTTCAACTAAGTCTCTCGCAATTTTACAAGGCCGTTCTAGTAAAACAAGTTAACTCTAGTCGAATCACGAGGAAAGCTTAACAGGTCAAGAATTATGTCACCACACAAAAAGCAATTAAATTCCTGAACACCCCTAATCACAAAAAAATGTTTGTCTCGATTCAAAAGCACAAAGAAAAATAATTAAACAGCGCAAGTAGAGAAATCCAAGAAAACAACATAAGAAAAGAAACCAGACCTTAAGCTAGACACAAGTATATAAGAACAGATTCTAATTAAGGTTTCTCAAGAATATGAAATTGTAATAGAAGATACTCAATCCACAATGAAGCACTCAATTGTCACAGTGAATGATATAAGGATGAAATTTGGAAATTCTAATTAGTCGAACAATTGCAACACAAGAAATAGAGGATGAAAACTTAATTAATCAAATAACTCAATGGAAGATATTTGAAATTGAGAATGATAAACCTTAAATTACTACTTCAGATGAATCCGCAAGAAGTCTTGTAATGAAATGATATCCTCAATGTGCTTTTTATTACAATGAGTTAGGGAAATTAAACCCTAGAGAGTAACTATGAAGAATTAGAGCCGATGAAAACCAGATTCCTAAAAGGAACACGTTGCGCCATTTTTATACTTAATCAAACTCCGCCAAGAGGCGTGACGTGGAGTTGTCAAAATGTGAGGCGAAAAAACGCATGTGAGAATAGTCCTGAATGAACAAACTCACACATACTACGGCCAAGCCTCATCAAAATTTTACCGTCAAAAATTGAGAGGGAAAAACACCGGGTAAAGAAAAAAAAAGTACTCATCTATTACAAAGGATAGCAAAAATACAAACGGAAAACCAAAGAACAAAAAAAATGTGTAAAATGGTGTATATTGGTAATAAGAATATATACCAATTAATTAAAATTGTCTGAATAATAAAAGTGTTCCAAAAAAGGAAACAGGTCATGTTACATGGGACTTCTTTTCTCTTCTCCCCACCTATTTCTGTTCTTCCCCGTCGGCCGCCGCTGCTCTTCTCTCTCTATACCAAACATAATAAAATGGAAGAGAAAAGATGGGTGGTTGGGCAAGTTTTGATTCGTTGTTAGGGAAACGATTGATACAACCATGGAGAAGGCGATAAACTTTCTGGAGAATCCGGTTCAGTTCAAGGTTTTTTTTCAAAAATTCGGTTATATATTCTCTTTGGATTATTTCTTCACCAAAATCAATTGAATAACCGAATAATCACCCCTAATAATTAATATTCTATGAATTAGTCATGTGACACAACACACAACTGTCATTTTTTGTAGTGAGTTAAAAAAAATTCCACATCGTTTAAGCTATGACGCACGCAAAAATATGGCGAAGTGACTTAGTCATTTTTTTTTATCAAATAAAGTTAGTTGTTAGTAGTTAGTTCACCAAACAACAAACACTCCTAGATTACTTCACCAAGTATCCTTATAACTCCATAATTCGTTTTCAAAGGGAATCGAACCCGGATCTTCCACTAAAGGAGGAACTGGGTGGCCAGTGGGCTAAGCCTCCTGATTAGTGTCTTAGTAATATTCCATCTCTGGAATCTCTATATTTAGGCATTTCCATAATCTCATCAGTGTTTGAGACATTTAAACATATAAATTGAAGAGGGGGAAAATTTCAAAATATCGTGAAAATTGGGGCATTTAATATATGAATTTAAGTTGAGGATACATTTCAAAATATTAGCTAATAACACAAATTGTGTTTATCCTTTTCTAAATTCTTACTTTGAATACTATTTTATTTATGAAAATGTTGTTTCACCTGAAAATAAATATTGTGTTAGAATGTTGTACCAATAAGTATAGACACTACATGTGATAAAAGTAGCATAAATTAAAATTGAATATACTAGAAATAACTTGTGCTTCAAGTTAGTATAATATAACTCCTAGATACCATTACAGAGAAAAATAGTTCACTATAGAATGTGGTGGAACTCTTACAAAAAGATCATTTTCACTTAACAATACTCAAGTATAAGGTTCAAAATTGAGGAAAAACACACACACAAGACTAAAAGCAAAATAATATTTTTCACGCCTCTCATGACTAACCACTATATTTGTAAGAATGATAAAATGAAATACAAGGTGTTGTTGTAAGGAATGTTACTAAAACACTCTTGATCAAGAACAAGACTCGTGACCTTATATAGAGGTTCGAAATACTTATGAATCACTGTGTTCCACTCCTTAGCTCACTTAGATTGAGGAAAACTTGGAGGGCCACTGGACCAATACACTGAATCTTATATGATCTCCACCTTTTTTTTAATCTTGTACATCACTTGCTTGAGAATCCTTATATATTTGGTCTTTATTCTTTTTCCTGTTAAATTAATTAAGTATACTTTTTAATCTATTCAAACTACTACATAATACTACTAACGATACCAAGTAAATGAAAAAACAAAATAAATAAAAATCAGAATTTTTATAAGTTCAATACTAACTCTTAACAGTTTGTTTATAGTTCCATACGTGAATGTAGAGTGCACAAAGTTTTAGGCAAATATGCATGCGACCTGTCCCACGATTTGCGGCGAGCGTTCATACTACGCACTAGCATACAATATATATAATAGTGCTCATTTAATACTCAAAAATTCATTGTAGCCCAACGGCAAGCGGCCCGGACTAAAAGTTTCTGGGCTGATCCGATTCCCAACAAGAGTACCTTTTTGTCATGTTTGTTGTTTTTACTTTTTTTGTTTTTAATTTTATTTGTTTTTTTCGTTTATTCCTTTTCTTTTTTGATTTTTATGTGTGTTATTTTTCCTTTTCTTTTATTTGTGTTTATTTTTTGTATTTTTTCTTTTTCTTTAATTAATTTATATTGATTTAATTCCACTAAAATGTGTCGTTTTCTTTGTGCTCAATTTTATTGGCACTTTTAGTTATATAACATGACACTTTTAGTGTATTAAAATGACACTTTTAGTTATATAAAAACACACTTTAATTATATAATAAAGTACCAATTGTTTGTCGCTCCTATTTTAATCCATGAGTCGAGCGAGGGGGAGCCGAAGGCGAACCCAGAGCGAGCTCAAAGACAAAATTGTTGTCGGTCTCATTATCTATATATTAATTTTCGAAGCCGAAGGCGGAGCCGTTTGTTATTTGCCGCCCCTTATTATTTGCTCGCCGCCACCTATTATTGTTTTTAGGGGGGCACTATTAGTTATTCGAAACGGCACTTGTATTTATATAAAATGGCACTTTTAATGTTTTAAATTGTCACTCTTTCTATTAGTATTATTTTTAAGGGGCACTATTAGTTATTCAAATCGGCACTCGTAATTATATAAAATGACACTTTAGTGTTTTTGAATTGACACTCATCATCATAAAAAATTGGACTTTTCTTTATTTAAAAAAATTTGAAAAAGTTGACCGGTCAACGATCAACGCGGGCCGTTGACCGCGTCTCACGGGTTGCGACCTGTTGTATAGGAGTGTGCCTCATAGTTTTAAGGGAAAGGCCTAGTACTTGATGGAAAATGTAAGTAATTATAAGTAATGTTGGAGTTTAGAATACTTATTTAAGATAGTGGAATGGTGAGATTTGAATTTGAATTCTATAGCCTGAGTCTTATTAAAGCGAAACTCTTGCCGTTTGGGGTTTACAAAAGGACAATAATACATAAATTCTACCCAGCTCAGCTCTAACTCTAAGGTGTAACTCCAAATTTACAATAACATTATTTTTTGAACAGATTCCAACCTATCCATGCAATAGTTCTTTTGGCAAGCCCAGCCCAACCAGTCCAACACAAAATCTAATGCTCCTCTCAATCCTTCTCATTCTCTTCCAAATTAATGCACGATTTCAATTGTTCATTTAAATTAATGCACCTACGCATGAATCAACGTTGCACTGTGGCCAGTCAGTCCACCATTATTTTTGGAAATTATGTAATAAACATATCCTCATTTTAGCAAGACATGTCTGCAGAAGAAAAAAGAATGTAATACTTTAACTGCAAATGATTAAATGACAATAGTGCAATTACAAGATTCTTCAAATCATAAATACGAAATGCAAGACAAAAAAACATAATGGTTTGTTATAGTGGAGCCTATCTAGTATCCCTAGCTAGCCCACGCCTAAGTTGTAACAATTGAAGCAAATTTTGTACAATTATGGATCCAATTTTACTATATGCACAGCCCAATACAGGAATCTTGTGGGCCACCGTCACGTTTCCCAACTTATGCCTATAAACTTTTAGGTACTACTAACGAATTATATATCCTATTCCTTCCCCAAACAAAGGAGAACCGTACCAATGAATTATCCAACTCAAAATGCCTAAGCAGATACAAAACATAACAAGCCCCATAATTTATATGACTGGATTTGGAAACAAATATCCAAAGTCTCCAACAATTTATTTATACATAACCAAATCGGCTGCGTTAAAGAAAAATATCGGTTCAATCAGTACAAGTTGTTTTGTAAAAAATAAAAAACTATATATATACAATCAAATTGAACCAATAAGAATATGTGAGAGTATCATTGTTTTGGTCGAGTAATAGAGACGGCGTATCACCTCTTTTTTCGTTTTTAATATATTCTCTTTTGCCCGATCAAAAAAAACTATATGTGTTCGCTTATGGTGGTATATCCGGACGTACATGCATCTACCTCCATATTTACGATTTACTCAATAATTAGAATTTAATGATTTCTAATTATAATTTATTAAATAATTCTTATTAATCACAATTATGATATAATTAATTGAAGTGGATGTACTGTGGGGTGTGCCTATTTTTTTTTTTTTTTGCTTAGACCTATTGTTCGTTTCTTCATGTTTGTGTGTGTGTATCTCTGTATCGTTGTAGTATGAGTTTGATATTATTAAGGTGATGTATTGAATTTTAGGTTATGTATAAATGTATGTTTCTTTCTTACTTATTTTCCAATAAAAAAGGATATACATTGTGCTAATAACTAATCACGTATGGAGCCAGAAATATCAATCAGGGATCCGACTAATACAAATAAAAATCTACAACTTTTAAATTAAATAAATCAAGAATATCTGTGTGATTCAATTATATATAGAATACAAGGAATGTAGTATATAACTATTTAATGTAAAGGGAAAATATCAAATTAAATCCTAAATTACGTGCTTTGTACAAAAAATATCCTGAACTTTCAATAATATTAATAAAAGACCTAAACTATTGATATTGTACCAAATATATCCTTATTACTCCCTCCGTCCCATTCTTATTGTCCCGTTTTCCTTATTGGGTCGTCCCATTCTTCTTGTCCCATTTCCTTTTTTGGCAAAAAATTACACACAAAAAGCATGTGGACCCCATGTGTATTATACTCTCTCACACTCATCAACTCTACTTTCTTAATCTTTGTGCCCAAAAGAAAGGGGACAAGAAGAATGGGACAGAGGGAGTATATGTTAATTGGAGATTGTTGATTTTTAATAAAGTATGCTTCCAAAAAAGAAATGTACACACTTATGCGAGACGAAATAATGAAAATTGTACACGTTTATACGGAACGAAGAGAGTATATTTTTGTTGTTAAGGGAGCTTCAGCATACCCCAACACCCGTTGGATCCGCCTTGATTGCAGATGATGACAAATGATTAGCGGTGGATACAAGTAAGAAGGAGGAAGGGTCTTAAGCCCTTATAACCGATTTTTATTTTTTTTCAATGGTCAAATATGTTAAAATTGTCGGAATCTATATGTAGACCCTATTAAGCAGGCATAGCCCAAGACTGAAATGTCGAAAGTTGGAGTATGAGGAGATGTTGAAATTGCAGAAAAAGGAAAAAAAAAAGAATTTGAAAATTATAGTATTTTTAATTAAACTATGATTCAAAATTTTTGAATATTATTATTATTTTAAGATTTTTTTTTTCCAAAATATATGTAGCATTGATTGTTGATGTTCCCTTAGTATATATATTGTAATATTGTTAATTCGGTGGAAATTAATTCTGAATAAAAATAATGGAGCACCTACCAATATTTTTTCCCACGTTGGTGATCTTGTGGATCATGAGCGACGTCTCTTCTTCCCTTACGCGGCGGTAGGATTGGACCCTCTTGTTGCTAAGCAGGTGGAGCACGCACATGCTCCTCACGCGCCGCCAGTAGTCGCCGTAGGGGGAGAACCCGACGTCGGCGGAGCCGTAGGTGAGCCGGTCGGCGATGCCGAGCTTGGGGCGGCTCGCGAAGACGGAGTCCTGGTTTTTCAGGATCTCGGAGGCGGCGGCGGCGGAGGAGGCGATCGCCACCGGCACGTTTCCGAGGTGGATTAGCATGAGCTCGCCGTGGCGTTTGGCGAGAGCGAGGAGGGAGCGGTGCGGGAACTCGCCGAGCTGGTGGAGGTTGCCGATTATCGGGAGCCTCGGCGGAGACGGCGGCGGATTTTTCCGGGCGGCGGCGCGGTGGCGTTTGTGGAGGAAGACGGCGAGGAGGATGAGAATGGGAAGAGAAGCTATGAGCTCTGTCAAACCGACCATTTTCTTGAATCTTGTAGAAGAGAGAGTGAAGAAATGAGTGATTTTTTTATTTGAAGGGAAAATTTGTCATGTGTATGAGAATTTCACATCTGGATCTTGTCTTTCCTTAAATAAATTTTCTTACCCGAAAAGGAGTGGATTTCATTTTCAGAAAAAAGATATATTTTCTATGTAAACGTATCGTATGGGGATAATGGATGTTTGAGTATTTTTTGACGGGATGGGATCCTCTGTGCCACAATTTTCATGTGTCACCGTGTGTCATTACGAATTTTAATATTTTTTAGTAATGTTTATTATAAAATAAAATTTTATTATGTCATAATACAACATGATTAACATTTATGGAAAAAAATTAGAATTT
>JAYJMF010000027.1:595125-616781 GCA_036873715.1 Salvia sclarea | reverse complement strand
CGTCGTATAGCAGATAAGAAGACTTCAGTCCGTCTTTCATTAAACTGAACTATTTGAGACTTGGTCACTTCAGTCCGCCTTTCTTGCTACAGACTGGTTCAATCACTTTGACATTTTACCGAAGTGTAGGTTCAGTTCGTCTGACCTCTTCTTGACTTCGTCACCTTACGAAGTCAAGGTTCAGTTCGTCGTTCCGAACTGACCTCTTCTTGACTTCGTCACCTTACGAAGTCAAGGTTTAGTTCGTCGTTCCGAACTGACCTCTTTGAGACTTCGTCATCTTACGAAGTCAAGGTTCAGTTCGTCTTTCAGCTGCAACTTAAGTCGAAGAGAGAACTATCTTGTAATCTTCAGTCTTCATCCTTTCACTCTTCAGTCTTGATCTTCAGTCTTCAGCCTCTGGCTACTCTAAAGACCAAAACATGTAGGTCTCCTAAAAATTCTAAGGCAATACATCAAGAAGTTTTGGGATCATTAAAACAACTCATTACATAACATATATTTTCCCAATAAATAATTGTTTACGTGTAAATATATTTTAAGCTCTTTATGCACTACAAATATAAACTATTAATGAATGCTCTCATAGAAATCACAATTCCATCCGAATTTATATTTTTATGTTTTGAAAGCCTTACGATTTGACCTTTATAATTATGGTTAACAATCTAATTTAAATTTAATATTAATCAAATAGTAATTACTATGCATCACATACGGAGGAAAAACCTAGAAAAGTTCAAAATTGAGTGCTGGTTTAGAAACAAAAACATTTAAAAGAAAAGTTCAAAATTAGAAGCATGGTTTTGGAATAAAAAAAGACGATTGAAAGAAAAGTTCAAAGGCTTTAATATAAGAAGGTTAGTTTTGGTTTGAGGAAAAATAAAAAGAAAAGGAAAGAAGGTTGGTTTTGGAAATAAAGAAAAACGAAGAAGACGGAGGGGATATATATCCGCGGGAATGGGTGGGCAGTTTGGTAAAATTGGCGAAGATTGCGTAAGAAAAAGCTTCATATGTTTCAACCCACCCACCCCCACCCCCACCCCCACCCCAGGGCCAGCCATACACAGCCAAATTGTAACGAAACGAAACCCCTCTCCCAATTCTCACACTCACAAACACACACACATGGTGGCTTCACACACTTCTCCTCCATTCGGTCGCCGTCTCTGATTCACAAAGAAAATCACTCTCTCTCTCTCTCTCCCAAAACCAAAACCACAGTGGGGCTGTGTTGCGCCGGGGGGTTTGCGATTCCATGGGCTCACACCCCCCGTGAACGGCCCCCCAATCCCCAACCCCCGATGTCGTCATCTCTCTCCAAGCGCAAGCTCGACGATTATGCGGACGAAGCCCTTCTCTTCCCCATAAACCCTATTAGGATGCGAAAGGATCAGTCCTCCTCTTCCTCCAATCCCCCCCGCCCCCTCCCTTCCCCTTCCCCCCGCCCCCGATCATCCCCCACGCGCCTCCAGTTCTTCGTCCGCATACTCTCCGACCACACCCTAGTCCTCCACGCCGACGCCTCCGACACAATCAAATTCATCCACGAGAAGATTCAGGCTATCACCGGAATTCCTCTCATCGAGCAGAGGATTATCTACCGCGGCAAGCAGCTGCAGTGGGAGCAGACCTTGTCCGACTGTCAAGTGCAGAACGATGCCGGTCTTCACCTCGTCGGCCGTATGCGCAGCACCGGACACCCCCAGGCCTGGCAGCTCATCAACGAAGTCGTCTCCAAGATTTTCTCCATGTACAAGGAAAACCCTCCGCCCTCGCAGCTGCTCTCCCCTCCAACCACTAAATCAGTTAAATCTATGCTCGTCGACTTCCTCACCATGACTCCGCGGACGAGCGCTGAGCAGGCATCGGGGCATTTACAGATTTTCAGTGCGTCCTCCGCGCCTGCAGCTCTGGTCATGCTCTATATGTCTTCTCACAAACCCAATAGGGCTGCGGCAGATGAGGCCATCAGACAGTTCATCGCCTCCAGTAAGACTGTTCTGCTTAAGGATAGTTATCATGATTGCGTGCCTATAATTTTGGAATTTTGTGACTTGTTAAAGAGGGCAGCTGGAACTGATGATCCTTTGTATTCTTTGTGTCGAAGTAGTTTAGGGGCAATGTTGGAGTATATTGAGTTTGGAGGAAAGAAGGGTAAAATTGAGGTTCGGAATATATTTCCTTTTGTTAATGAGTTAGCAGCTAAACTCTCCCATGATTTGGTGTTAAGTATAGAGTCGATACCTTTTCCAGGGCCTTCATTGGCTGATATAAACGATTTCTCTTCGTTCGTGGTACCCGTGAGGAACAAGATTAAGGGAGATGTAGGGTTTGACGGTCCAATTCGAGTTCCATTGAGTGAGGATCTTCGTGGTGTGCCACATTGTTTTGCAGATGAAATTAGAATTTTGCATGGAATTTTTGATGATTTATTGAGTAAATTGGAGAGGTGCTTGGAGAAAATCGAGGGTCACATGAACAGTGATCTGAAACAGGATACCGACACCTTTTGTGTTGGATCGTGCTATTACCTTGCTATTATGAAGGAGCTTAATAGTATTTCAAAAATTTACAGCGGTTGTGAAGGATTATTTTGGGAAACGATGAAGAGGAGAAAGAGCGCCTTCTGTTATCTTATTGTCAAGTGTGCAAAGAGGAGTGAGGACCATAATTGGATTCTTGAGTGCAAGGAAGTGACTAACTTTGAAGCAAGGCGACATCTAGCAATGATGATGCTTCCTGAGGTGAAGGACGAGTATGGGGAGCTGCATGAGATGCTTATTGATCGATCACAATTGTTGGCAGAATCATTCGAGTACATGAAACATGCAGAGGTAGAAAACTTACGTGCCGGTTTATTTATGGAGTTCAAGAATGAGGAAGCCACTGGCCCTGGTGTCCTACGGGAGTGGTTTCTCTTGGTATGCCAAGCAATCTTCAACCCCCAGAATGCCCTCTTTGTAGCTTGCTCTAATGATCGTAGAAGGTTCTTTCCAAATCCAGGTATGGATCCTTTGTTTCTTTACAATAATTCCTTTTATCTTTTGCGATGCTTTTCCAGATTGAAATATCTTATTTTTCTGTTATGCTTTTGCAAGGTGTTATAATTTGTTGCATGTTATAAGTAAGTAGGGACAGTATACTGCTGCTTATCAAATTGCATGCACAATGCATAGAATAGGACAAAATATTCATCTCTATTTTGTCATAAGATTGAGTGTGTGCTTTAGTCTTGTCAACCATGTAACAGAGCCTTTACATGATGTTTTTTCCTGACCTTTACTTGATTAGTTGTTGAATAGAAAAATCGTAAGATCTTCGCTGGTATCTTTCTAATCCGTTTTACTAGCATCATGGCATGAAAAGGAACACAACATCTGGTTGTTCCTAGTGAGATAGGTCTAGATTCGGAGACATTGTCAGGGCTTAAATTCCGGTTTTCATTAGATATAGGAGTTTTCATGTAGAACTGAAAGCAGAACTCAAATACTAGTGGTATTGCAAGAGATTTGGATTAGGGTTACATGGTATATCTACTACATGTAAGAGACTAGAGTGGTACTGCTGGTTGGCTGGTCAATATGCTATGTGACTCAGGTACCACATAGATGAATGCTACAGCTTTCAATTTTTTATTAGATAGCTGTAGATAGAAGCACTTCGTTGCTTTTAAAAGAATACACACACACACATATGCACACGCAAACATAAATATGGGCTGGAGAATTTAGAATGGGACAAGAAGGCAAGAACTGAATAAGTGAATAGCCAGTGGCTTGAGACTCATCTATATTTTCCTTCATGTTCACTTGTACAAATGTGCTTTTAATTAATACATGCTCTTTTTATGGTACACAGAAATTTCTTGCTTTATGTTTAGCTGTGATGTGATGAAATTTCTTGCCCATTGGTAGTAAACCATACAAGTGGTTAATTTCTTAACTTTTGGGGGCTTGTGTGATCCTTAAATTGGATTATACACTTTAAGATGAATCCATAATGCTTGGCAAAGTTTTGTTTCATATGTTGTTTGCATAGTAAGATTGAGATCCCTCAGTGTAGCAAGTTTCGCTTTGCATTTCTTATTTGTTTTCCCTCTCCACTGAGCTGTGATGTAGTTCTCTATAATTTATGCTTCTTGTGTTTTCTGAGATTAATGAAGCCGTGAAATGTTTATTTTTGCCTGCTGTAGAAGAATCTTGATAGTCGTGATTTGTTTTTTTTCTCTGTATAATTCCACACTAGTAATTACTCTTGTGTTCATATTAAACAGTCACCCAGTACTATGGTAGTTGAATTCCACTACCGTTACTCTGTAAGTAGTCTGGTAATGTAGGATTTTCTATTCTTTTTCTGGATCGGTAAAATTCATAGTTATAGGAAAAATATTTATTTTTTTTCCCATCATTAGTTCTTCTTAAAGGTTTATCATCTTCATTCAGAACTTCCTTTGTTTTGTGGTTTCCTGTTTACTTTGGCTTTTCCAAAAATTGGATGCATTATGAGGGTGTAGGTACTATACTTTGCTAACCAAGATTGTTAGGATTAGTTTCATATTATATGTTATTGCTACTAGTGTACTAGGCTACTATATATATAATTATATATTATATGGATTTTTGGCAAAACTTTGGCACTTTTTGTGTGTGTGTATGTGTGTTTTAATAATAAAATTTGATAGGGCTTATTTAGGTATTGAATGGTGATAACGTGTGCTTTACAACAAATGCTGCTGCTTTACAAGTAGGTTTACTCCAATTTGAAAGACTTACTTAAGATTCGAAAACCTTTACAAACCGTGCTTAACTTGGCCTTCTGTTCAGGCTTCAGCCATGTAGAATACTACTCCCTCCCACTTCAAATAGCCCAATGCATTTGGACACGCAAATTAAGATTATTTTGGGAGATAAAATGGAGGGACCCATTTGCTTTAAATAATATTTAGCTTTTAAATGAGACAAAATGTACAAAGGAAAAGTAATTTGAGAGATAAAGTGGAGGGATCCTTTTGACTTTATTTCCGCATTAGGTATAGAGCCATTATTTATGGGATGGCCCAAAATGGAGTTTGGGCCATTGGAAATGGGAGAGAGGGAGTATTAAAGTAGGACCAAGGTGGTGCTTGAGTGTAGTAGTTTGGTGAACAGAAAGGGGAATTGCATGAGCATTGTTGCTTGGTTTAGAGGAATCATTCCCGTTTAGCACTCTTGATATCTCTTATAAATGGGGAAATTATAGTGATTTATATACATACCCATTCCCCACTATCATCATACCTATTCTGTTCCCATATAATATTGCCTGAGTTAGATCTCCCCCTATGTTCTTTCCCCTTCTTTCCTTGCTCCTACCACCCACAAAATTCTTCTCAGTTGATAGAAAATAGATTTTGAACCACTAGTGAAGATTCAACTTCTAATGGCTGGATGGCAGATTTTTAGGTGTAGTTCTCTTGAAATGGTTCCAGAAACCTGTAGTACAGTAGACATGGCTGGCTTGCTAAATTATATTGAAGCAAGTAGATAAAAAACAGTAATTGGTGTCTGATCTTGTGATTTATATCATGTATTTATATTCCTTTAATCTATTTTTATGGTAAGACTATCTGAAGCCTGTTCCCTCAAATTTTATGGTAAGACTATCTGAAGTCAGAGGCATAAAAGCCAATAAAGACTATAAATAAGAAAAGATATGGGTTATTCTATTTTATTTTATGTTTTGTATGGGTGTTGCTATGGTCGTGAGCATTTACGGAAACTTAAATCTACCAAGGCTGGTCGTTCTGGTTTCCTAAACTTGAGGTATTCTTATGATTTTTTTCTTTTATGATGGAAAGGTATTATTTTAATTGTCTTTATGATTCTTTCTGTGAGTTAGCATACTTTAGATAATAGAAGACACTTGAAAATTGTTTTCTAGGTACCAAGAATCATTTTGACATTAACTCACAGCTTTTACTAGTTTTTCTAACTGCATGCAGCCTTTTTTGTCCATCCATTTTGATTATAAGGGCTGATCATTCCATTTATTGCCTTTTTCTATTTGCAGCATCTAAAGTGGACCCTTTGCACCTTGAGTACTTTGACTTCTCTGGAAAGGTGATTGCCTTAGCCTTGATGCATAAGATACAAGTGGGCATTGTATTTGATCGCCTATTCTTTTTGCAATTGGCCGGGCATACAATTACCTTAGAAGATATAAGGGATGCCGATCCCTACTTATATAATAGCTGCAAGCAAATCTTAGAGATGGACCCTGAGGCTGTTGATCAAGATGCCTTAGGTCTAACGTTCGTTCATGAAGCTGAAGAGCTGGGAACAAGGAAGCTTGTTGAGCTCTGTACGGATGGGAAAAGTATTGCTGTAAATAGTAAAAATAGAAGGCAATATGTTGATTCTCTTATACAGCACCGGTTTGTAACATCTATCGCTGAGCAGGTAACCCATTTTGCTCAAGGTTTTGCTGACATTATGAGTTGCAGACGGCTACAAAGGTCCTTCTTCCAATGCTTGGAACCAGAAGATCTGGACTGGATGCTACATGGCAGTGAAAGTGGGATCTCTGTAGATGATTGGAAAGCACATACAGAGTACCATGGCTTTAAGGAAACAGATGATCAAATATCCTGGTTTTGGAAGGTATGTTGATAAATTTTCCTTAAATTTGTCCATTGAAGGCAAAACAAAGTTCACTGCACCTCATCCTGCGTGTCTCCCTGGAACCGTTTTAAACTTTATCTTATTTATTCTTAATTTGCCTTGCATTCCCACATCTTTTTGCTTCTTTGATGTGCGGATAGTTAAGTAGAAAATACGTGCACATGATATTGAAAAGTTAACCAGTAAAGAACAAGTATAAATATATGTAACTTGGCTATTTCATGCCCAAGTGGCGGTGAATGTCAGTGTAATAGTTTTGGTTTATCTACCGAGCAATATGAATTCCCAAAAGTATGGGGGTCAATGAGAATCTGATATTGTACAGAACATCTGTAAAATATACCTTTTTTCCTTCTTCAATTTCTGATTTTGATTTAGGATTTGGTTATTCATAAAAAAGGACCCTACCGATAGCTAGAGTGACGATAGTATTTGAAATTGATTCTTGGGTTTAAAGCTTGTACCAGGATTATTAATTAGAAGAAATTATTGTATTGGACTATTGGTAAGTAGTGGTGGAATTTGATAGTAGTGCAACACTGGGGAATTTGTTAGTGCTAACTTTTAAAGTTTCACTATCGACATCCCTTTAAATAGTTTGATTTAGTTATAATAGATTGACCATCATTGTTAGCTTCTAAGTGTGAAATTATTCAACCCTACCTTATTTTGCTTAATCCAAGAATTCTGCACTGAATTAGAATGGTTCTTGTTTCTCAGGGAAAAGATGTTTCTATAAGTACTTGTGCAAATACAACATCAAAGCAAAGATGACAGATATTATAAACTCATGTAGTGTTATCTATATCTGTGTACAAGTAGTTAGAGAAGTATAAAGAACATGCATTAGCATCCAAGATCTGTCCACGTGAATTAAGTTTATTTTCATTTTATAGATATGTTCGATACATTACCCATCCTGAAAACATTAATCAATTTTGTGATATCTTGGGATCTACAGATTGTGGGAGATATGACAGCAGAGCAGAAAAAGATTCTACTCTTCTTCTGGACCTCGATCAAATATTTACCAGTTGAAGGTTTTAGTGGTTTGGCTTCTCGGCTTTACATCTACAAGACATCTGAATCCAGTGAACGGCTCCCTTCGTCCCATACATGCTTTTACCGGTTGTGTTTCCCTGCTTACCTGACCGAAGCTATGATGCATGACCGTGTTAGCATTATCACTCAGGAGCATGTAGGTTGCAGCTTTGGAACATGGTGAAAATATGTGGGGATTTGGGGGTTGTGCAGAAAAATAGAATTTCTCTTAGTTTTTGTACATAATAGATGACTCTTGAGACTTGAAATATTTTGGCTACCTGTCTTGTGGTATTTGACGACGATTGTAAGTTGTAGCATCCTCTCTTTAAACTGTGGATATGAGTGGTAACTTATTAAGTATATAGATGGCAACAAATCAATGGTGACAATTTTGTATACCAAAATCTTCTCCTGCTTCTGAAGAGAGAGAGAGAGAGAGAGAGAGAGAGAGAGAGAGAAATGATACGACTCTCATTCTATTTTCTGTTTGATATAGTATTACTATATTCATGCCATGCCGCTAAGAGAATATATGTGAGTATTAAACTGATCATTTCACACGCATAAATATAAACATCAAAGAATTTCTATTCTCATGCACATAATAAAATAGTAACTTAATTTTATTAATTAAAATATGAGGATGTAAACCAAAGCAGAGCAGACTACTTTAACCCTGTGGGACCAACTCGAAATATATTCATCTGACATGGATTGGGCCCCTCAAATTACTCATTCCAAACACCATAGAAAACGTACAACAAAATAGAAATGAAATAATAAAACTCAATGACCATAGCATAACATAATGAGTTGGCATAAATAGTGCCACCTTTGTGATATGTATAGAGATGTTCTTCACTCTTGGGCTTTTTCAACTGGAGCTTCAGCTTGAGCCTCCTCCTTGGCAGCTTCAGCTGGAGCAACCTCTTCCGCAGCGACGGGAGCCGCGGCCTCCACCTCGACCTCCTTGGCGGCCTCTTCTACGGCCACCACGGGAGCCTCGGCCTCCACCTCGACCTCCTTGGCAGCCTCTTCTACGGCCTCCACCTCGACCTCCTTGGCGGCTTCCTCAACGGCCACTGGCTCTTTCTCTGCCACAGCTTCTGGCACTGTTTCTTCAGCTGTGACTTCCTTGGTCTCGGCTTCAATGGCTGCAGGCTCCTCCACCGTTTTCTCAGGCTCAGCTTCAGCAGCTGCGGGTTCTTCCGTCACCGCCGCTGGGACTGGGGCTGGGGATTCCTCCACTTTCGCTGGTGCACTCTCGGCTGGAGCCACGATCTCTGCTACGGGAGCTGATCCAACCTGCTCAAGCATTTTTTCATTTTTTTGGATTAGTGATACTTTGACATAAACGTTACCCTAAAAGATTCAACTACTGCATTATTCATAATTAAATCAACACATGGATTTGTCGTATCACATTTACATAATTGAGCTATTAGTTTGTTATGTATAATTAATCAGCTATTAGTTTATATGAGTGAATCAAATCTAGCCACCTTATTGAATCTTGTCAATTACTAAAAGGTAATCAACATTGATTCTAGTTGGAGCTAGCATAATCCTCAAGCATATATATTCGCACAAAATGATAAATTTGATGACGATCTCGATAATGATCTAAACAATGAGGAGATCAAACTAGCAAAGTAAGCAACAAATGAATTTCGTCAAGAGATTAGAATCATATATTTATACCTCAACTGATGCCATTGTAGTAGGAAGAGTGGTGAAAGAGTGAAAGCTGAAGAGGAAGGATTAGAGAGCTAAAAGTGCTAGTGTTTGAGTGAATTAATGTGATGATATGAAAGAATGGTTTAGAGGTGGTATTTATAGGGATCAAACTCAGACATTTCAAAACATATAATAATGTATTTAGAGAATCTTGGGACAAACTGACACATAAGGATGATGGTGATGCAAAGGGCACAGTCATGCCGAGTTGTAATTGGTTATACTTTTACCCCAAATATAAAATATATAAACATAATTGGAAATTTAGGTTTTCAATTTCTCTCTTATTAATTAATTAGCTTTGATTTTTCTTGAGATTTTGAAAGGGCAAAGGCACATGGTGGAGGCCAATTTCACATTTCGCCTATTCATATATTTATTGTCTTCCTCTTCCTTTCCCTTTTCCTTTTCTTGAATGGCTTCTTCTGGTTTTGAGGAGTAGGGCACGTATGCGACTATGGTCATCATGCTCCCATGTTTGGCCTATTTCACACTACTCTGTTTTCGAACTTTTAATGGACAGTGACACTTGGTAATATGAATATAAATATTCTCTTATTACTCATCCCAATTAGTTTGAATCGTATTCTCTTTTGAGTCGTTCAAACTTATTTGAGTAATTTCTTTTTTAAAACACCTTTATTCATACAATTTTAAATAATTATTAATTTTACATTTCTTTTCACCTTCCTAAAATTTCGTGTCCGAAAAAATACCTCAAGCTAGTTGGAACATAGGAAATACTAGTATTTAGTTGAGTTCTCATTGCGATTACTTAAATATAAATATTCCGTGGTAACTAATTCCTCGAGTGATTGAAAAGGACAACCAATTAAAAACACTACAATTTATTCTCTCATTGTTCCATTGGGTAGAATGGTCGGATGCGACATAAATAACTTATGAATTCAATATAAAGTAAGTTAATTGTTTTGATGTCGCATAAAAAAATGAATCTAAACATAATGTTGAGCGATAATTATATTTGGTGGAGTTGAATAGATTATCGCAGTTGCAGAGCCGTGAGGATTACGGCTTCATCTTGGTAAAATCCAAAACGGTCTTAGAATTAGTTTACACAATTTCACCATACCATCTAACATTGCGGCTTCATATAGGATTTCCTTTTATTTTATCAATATAGGCAACATGAAATCTAATAACTACGCTAGTTATTACCCATTCGTACTGCTTTGACTTAAAATGGCCACACACATGTAAATAATCTACCCAATTAGCAGTGCTCATATTCCTTTTTAGGCTATCTTTTCTCCATAAGTTTATAATCTCCTCTTTCAACCAGAATACTCGAGAATATTTATGTGAACAACAAGGAGAAATTTGAAAACATGAAAAGTGAAGTGGTGAAAATGGGAAATGTTGATTAAAAAGGTAGGGGTTGTTGTGTGCAGGCAATTGGTGTAGGTGGGCCAAGTGAGGGACGAAGGCCGGTGGCATTATATCTTTGCCAGCTGTGATAATTAGCAAAACGGGCCCACTAGTGGGCCGACGTGGACGCCAGTGGTGGGCCCGCCCAAATGCTGCTTTTTACAAGGGTAGTACTCTCGTGACATGGGCCCACCTGCGTGTGCCACGCTGGATTGCAGTCATCACCGCTCAGTTCCTGTGCTTGTAGTTGTCTCCCCTCCCTCTCTCTCTCTCTCTCTCTTCTCTACAATCTACAGCGTTATGCTTCATTTCGCAATTCGCAAACTATAAATATTTGTTCAATATATACGAAATGGTCAAATTAACATACTAGTAGTTCTTAATTATATAAAACGATGGGGTTTGCGATTTGATTATATGAATCTACTTTTTTATTATATGAATATTATTGTTAAAGAACTAATAGGATTTTTTTCACAATATTAATTAAAGTTCTTTGAAGTCACGTAAACATATCAATAACACAAAGAACCTCTAGAAAATATTATGGGCTCAATCAACAGATATGGACTATTTTAATAGTAAAGATAAGAAGAAATGTGCAAGGGGTATCTCATGCCACTTGTACAATCAGAAATCTCGACATTTTTCTATTTCCATTAAGATGGCCAAGATTCAGAAGCATATGAACAATAATTAATGCCCTAGATCAATGTTCATCAGTTTTCAAAGATAAAAAGATTTAAGTGTCTATAGATATACAATTTTTTTCAAAATTTTAGTTTTCCACTAAATTTATTATATTAATAAAACGTACATAAATTTTACAGGATTTTGGAATTTGATCTAAGGTTAAAGTTCATCGTTTAATAACTTAATTGTTTGTAGTTTTGATTAACAATCTGATACCCTTCTATTAGTATTTGAGTTGTTATGTTTTAGTCACCGAAACTGGTCGGATAATGAGTTAAAAGTTATTTTCCTGAAAATTGATATCTATATAATTTTGTTAATATTTGAATTTATTTATCATATTTTATTATAAAGCTATCATTTAGAGCTTTTTAACGGTAGCTTATGATCACCCATCGAACATCGAAGAATATCAAATTCCAAAATTTAGTAAATTTTATTTTTTTACCAAAATAATAAATTTGATTAAACCCAAAATTTGAACAAAATTTATGTATTTATGAGTAATTAAATCAAATAAAAAAAATTTATATCTGTTATCTAATGTAATGCACCTTTCAGTATGTAGCTTGAAGTTTTCAAACACCTAGATTTTCAATACAAGTAGCATAATTTATGTCCAACCACCTTTTAGTGAAAAGGAAAACAAGTACATCAACAACATAATACGTGGAAGCTAATAAATTAGTAGTATTATATCATTGTATATTAGCCTCCTTCTCAATTATATAAGTCGAATAAAAAATTCACAAAAAATAAGAGAAGTAATGGAAAATAAGATTATAGAAGTAAATTTTTTAATATGTTAATATTTATTGAATTAAAGCTAATATGTTAATATTTATTGAATTAAAGCTAATATGATCAAATAAATAGAGTTATACTAGCTAGTAAATGAAAAAAAAAGTTATTACTATTATTTGTGAAAATAAGTCTAATATTTGAGACATTTCAAAAAAAAAACGAGTCTATATAATTGGGACGGATGGGCATATATATACAATATGCTAATTGTAATCCAACCAAAAAAAGTTTAATTTTAATCACAAAAAGACTGCGACGAAATGCACAAACTGAGCAATTTAGATCTTTTTTTTTTTTTTCCTTTCTTTCTTTCTTTATAGGATTCATATTATTCAGAATTTGCATACAGATGATCTGTTCTTACTTGTTATAAATTAAATTATGATATGATTATTAGCTAAAGAAAAGAAAAGTAGAGAAAGGATATCCCAACATTACCTTGAGCGTATATATTATACTCTCTTCTCTACTCTGTAAAGAAGGAAAGAGTCCGATGATTAATATGGTCCCACTAAGGCCGTGCTGTCCATTCTTACCCAATCATGGTTAGCCACGTGGAAAAGGCGCACGGTGCACATCACCGTCCCCTTATGTGATTGCCTTCACTCCTTGGCCCCATACACCAAGATTCTCTGTTACTCACAAATTTTATGTTTATGTTTGGCATCTATCCCCTACCTTTTCTTTTTCTTTTCTAATCGACTTTAAATTCTCGTATAATAGAACACACATTAGTTGGGGTCGCATCAATCCAATATTTTTTTATTATAAAAAAATTCACTCCGAGAGAATGGTGGATATATATGTTAAATCTTTGAAACATGCTTCATATACATATTCGATATACTATTGGATTTGGATGAACTAGTCGAATAATTGGATCGTAAAAATAGATGCTTACTAAACTTGACACCCTCTATTTAATCATTTCATATTTTGTTCCATACAAAACTAACAAAATCAAATTTTGGATAGAAAATTCAAAATAAAAAATCATTAATTTACATCGGACTTTCGCGACGGATTTACATCGGACTTTAATAAAATAAAAAATCCCTAATCCACTACAAGAAAATCATTAATTTACATCGGACTTTCGCGACGGATTTTTGCAACGGATTTCGCGATGGAAATCCATTGTCAAAATGACGACAAAATATCCCGTCGTCATAATTTCTTCAGGCACAAAACGTCGTCTCATTCTCACGATGGCTCTGTCCGTCGTGAATCCCTCGCCAATATTCCACGACAGATTGGATTCCGTCGTGAATTTCGTACACGATGAAAAACTCATTGACAGTTTGTTTCCGTTGTGAAATTTATTTAATGAGTGATTTTTCCTTTTCTACGACGGAATTTTCCGTCGTGAAAAATCTCTTTTATTGTAGTGATCATACTAATGGATAACGAACGAACTAGCTGGTAGACGGGATGAATTCGTGAATGAAAGATCGAAACCTTATGATACATTAAAAAACAAAATCGATGCACATGACATTGGTGTAATTTGTTACTAATAATATTTAATTTTCTTGTCGTCGCATCATGTTCAGAAAATGAGATGTTTGAATACCAAATTTTTTTTTTTAATAATTAAATTACAGAAATTTAAAGGCCGCGTAACTGAAGAAGGTTTCGTTCTTTGATTTCCAAAGATAATTTAAACCTATTACTTTCTAAAATAAATTCTACAGATGAAATCTTTGTGAGGGTTTAAACTTTAAATTAATGATAATGCATCAGTGTCGAAATTTGGAAGAAGTGTGAATTATTCTATATGTCGCGTCGATTGTCACTTGTCGAAATTTGAGGATATGTGGGACTCTTTTCAGATGGCGTATCAAACTCTTCTACTATAACAATAATAAGAAGCTGCCTTGTCAAAAACTAGCTCAATCCTGTTTGATTTCATTCGTTTTGTCTATTCTATTGCATTTAACAGAAACTTATACATTCAATCTGAACACAAAACATTACGTACCTACTTACTAAGTAGTAAAGTATAAAACCTCAGTCCTTGAAGAATTATATGTTAAGAGAGTGAATAAAATCTTTCTTTTTATTCTTAATAGTTGCATGAAAAATTGAATAATTATATAAATAGCATGCGTGGAAGATAAGGATAAAATAGATAAATTTTATTTCTAGGTAGATCACTTATTTGGTGGTGGATTGACTAATGTATTTGTATTTTGTAGTTGTCAAAATTACAATAAAGTTGTACTCGAGCATTGAATTTAACTCATCTTGTTTCTTATAAAATAATAAAAAGAAACCGTATGTTATCACTCAAAATTATGTTGGCTTTTGGAGATTTGTGCTAATGCACTATTTAGGCTCCGTAAAATTACTTGAGTCTCTCTCTCTCTCTCTTTTGATACAAAATTATTGACGTTGTCACAATTTTGTTTATTATTTCTTTAATTTTTGGTCTGGCGCGACCGCATATGGACAATTAAGGAGAAATATAAAAATTGAGTCGTCATCTGATGGTATTAGTTTCCACAAGGATTAGGAATTCCGATGAGTGAGTTGATCAAATCCAGACGGAGACGGTTGCCTATGTGATTTCAAATCACCCAGCTTCCAATATTCATTTCCTTTAGTAAGTATGAAGAGCCAAGCTATCAACTGCATAACCAAGCCCAAGGACATGTCACCTCCGTCAACACATTTATTATGTTGAGATAAGCACATAGGAGTATACATTAATATGATGACAGCGACATTAATAATACAATAAATTCCAAAGTTATAACACGTTATAATTTCTTTGTTTATTTTCTTGATTAAAAAACGTCCTCCAATATGCCTCCGTAGATCCTGTAAAGTCGAAGCAAATACATAAAATTCCAGAATATGATTACGTGTTGGTCTTCACGAAACAAACGGGGGGCATAATTATAATTAAAATTCAGTAGTTAAGTTGTAATCGATGGATAGGAGTTGAATTGGAGAAATCAATTAAATTAAAATGAATGTGCGTGTCTGGAGGGAGCAGTCATAGATCCCATAAAACGAAGATGATTTTGGTAGACATGTTTAGTCCAAGGTTGTCACTGCTTCCTCAGACACGCAACCTTTCTTCTTGCCCCACCTCCCAATGCCTGTCTATTCCCATGCATAGTTATTTATACCCACTCCTATCTTCATTGCACCCACCTCAAACCCCACAATCACATTACAAAATAGGTCAACTAAATCTTGCAGTTGGAACTAAATTTGAGTGTAATGTATAGTAACACACTTCCCTCAAACTAATATTTCAGAATTTAGCACAAGTCTGCTTTCTCAATCACACAGAAATATCCTTCAGCACATAACACATTTAAAATGTATTTATTGTTAAGAGTCTCTTGCATCACCAGTCAAACTCACAAAATAAGATCCGATACTATGTGATTTTGTACGAAAAGAAAAATACACTTATAATAGTAATACAACTGTAAGCACAGAATCTCCTCGGGAACACCAAATTCTAATTCCTTGGAATAAGATGTTTGGTGGTTAAAAAAGGCATTAGGCACAGTAATACAATTAGTCAAACCGGACAACCAAAACCAAAGGTAGTTCCTTTTACTAAAGAGGGTGACACGCAATGTAAAGCGGGCTGATTTGGAATCCAGTGTTTGACATCCATTCCTTCCGAACTAGAACTACTTGGATGGATTACAGCACCTAGACAGCAAGAAGCGAGCAGCAATGATGTATGACTACAGACTGCATGTACTCGCTTAGTTCTGTACAAGTTTCTTCAGTACTGATTCTGCTCGCTGCTCGAATTTTGGTAAGGCCCAGTCATGTTGGACGATATCTAGATTATCTTTCTCTGCACCCAAACTCTGATCCAACAACAACAAACGGAACCCATCAAAACAAACGTTCATGATAACACAATTTCGTTCCAACAAAAAGATGGGACATATTTTCACTTCAGAAACAGTATCATATTAGCCACAGTTCTAAGAGTTGCCAAACTGCATAACCACCGTATCTGCTCATTTTCTTCAGCAGACTTACACCTTGTTATAAATCATCAAAACAGTACAGTATCCCGACCTAAAAGCCACTCCAATCCTAACATAGGCACCAAGGCTATTAGAGTAAATAGTGCAAGTTCTTTAGTGGTCTAAGACCTAACCTAAAAACATTCTTTTGCCAATAATTGACAGATAAATGTTTGGTCACTAAGCTTTTCAAAAGTCAGATAGCCACAAAACAAAGACCAGTCATCTACAGGAAAAAAGATGCTGATGTAGGACAGTTTTGGGATCATGCCTTTTAAAAACTTAGTGAAGTACTTTATTAAGCATTCTAAGGGCAAGATCCTTATAAAGAAACGGTTATGGGCAAGCTAGATTAAGAACCCAATCACTAAGTGCTAAAATGGGAACCAAATCAATTGAAATTCTGGGTATCCAGAATCCAGAGAGATAGTTGATCGAGTGCTCAAAACAGAAAAAAAAATCAGATATTCACATAAATGAAGAATGTAATTGAGCACCCATAAAATTCAAAGACACAGTTCATCGTAAAATCCTCAAGAAACATCTTCAGAGAGGAAATTATTTAACTTCTGATTTCTCCAATGCCATCCCCCCCCTCCCAACCTTCCAAGAAAAAAAGAACAAACAAACAGAAAAAAGAATATTACACAAGCACACATCATACGTCCAATATACTGACTTTGGGAAACTGGTTTTATAATAACCTAAAAGAGATTTTGGAGACAGAAAAAGCTGCTCTTGTTCACAGAAGACACATATAAGGTCGGATAAAAAGTATAGTCTTACCCTGGTTGGGTCAAATCCAAATCCACCCATTTGCATCATGCGCTGTGTATCATCAGTTGCTGATGAAGATCAAATACTCGTGTTAGTTTCCCGATAGAAGTGCTTCCTTAATGATAGTATTTGGTTCGTATCTGGTCTAACTTTTTCCCATTTTTCTTAAACTAGCAACAAAGAACAATATAGAGATTGGCAAGAAGGTCAAGAATACTGACCATTGTCTTCTCCAAGAATAAGACTAAAGAGACCCCTCAGCCCAAAAAGATTGAGAAAATACCTGCAAGAAAAAAATTAATTACTATATGCACCGGTTATAATCTTGAATCCAACCACGGCAACTGTGGTTCTCTTGTGCTATGAAATGTTCGTTCATGAGTAGCAAGAATACCAGGAGCGGCTGCTGACGTAACTGACATCGACAGTGCTCAAGTCTATGCCATTTTGCAGCATTGCCCTGAATCTCTGAGTAAGGGGAAATGGAATCTTTGCTGGGAAAACAAGATGCACAGCGTTCATGTCAGACTTGCTAGGATATAAATAATTAAATGCCAACATTTAACCAATGACACATGATATTTGATTTTACTTTTAGTGACAGAACCTTCAATAATTGGATGTAAAAATAATATGAAGTGATTGTAATTGAAGTACATTGAAATTGAGCATTAGTTTAAGTTGTACATTCACAATATGGGAGGAAATAATGAAAACAAGTGGAACTAAACACACCTGCCACAAATCCAGAGAAGAAAAAGTTAACCCAGGCAAAGGTAAGCGTCTGTTCAACAAAAAGACCAGCACGTCAGAAAAGATAGATCTTGTTTCAAACTAAAACAAAGAATTGAAATGGAGTAGGAAGCACCTGTGGAATAATCATGGAGAGATTTTTCTTCATCATATCCATAGCCATGTTCGGATCTGAAAACATCTGTGCCTGTGGGTTCTGAGCTTGGCCCTTGGGTACATGTAATAACCCATTCTCCTGCAATTTCACATCTAATGTTAAATTTAAAGAACATTACATCATAAGTAAATCCAGGTCGGCATCAGACAACAAGTGCATAAAAATAAAAGGCTAGAGAGAAGATATATGTTCAAATAACAAGTTTCCAGATAAGGTTCACGTTTCCACACACTTGCACGTTGCAACCTAGACATCTCAGATGCAAACCCATGGTGTCATCTTACAAAGAGCTTTATCATAAACATAGATTCAGCCTCTTGCTTTGTCATGGTGAATGTGCTCGGAAGCATCATATTGGTCCTTATATACATAAAACTAGCAATCACGAAAAGCCTCTAAGTCATCTAAGATTGCAACTTTGGTAGGTTTCAGTTTCTCCGCAGCTTCCTGAAAGTTTCTTAGTTAGGTGAAGTATATATTTCAGTAGCAAACCGCTGCTTCTAGTGGCAATAATTAAAAATTATCACCATTCGTACTAGTTTTTTTTTAAGAGTTCGGGGATTGGGATTCTTATTGAGGTCTCTCATCCTTAGGGGGGGGGAACCACTAAGCCACAAAGCCTATTGTCCCTTTATTATTTACTCATCACAAAACCCATAAACTTTTTTCTCATTCAGCACAGCCCGCAAGTCTTTCTGAGATCTAGAAAAGAATTACGACAATTCTGGTAATAAGATTCTATACCTATGCTTTTCCTCATGCATATTTGCTCCATAAACATGTGATCATTCATTAGCAAACCACAAGCACAAATACAATGAACATCTAAAACAACTCTCCCACCTCATTGCTGTAGTAGTGCCTACGAGCACGGAACGACTTAGCAGGGATGAAATTCGCGCCCGCCCTAAGATTCCTTGCCCTAATTATTACTTGCCTGTGGACCAAAAGCCAATCCACAAACTTCAATAGTTGGCCACAGTCTTTTAACCTCAAGTATGAATTGCAGAAAAAAGAATAAAAGTAAAAGTTGCGAGATACCCTTCTTTGACGATTTTGGGATCGGGAACTTGATCGGAGCGCATGAGCTTAGAGACGAAGTAGCGGAGGACTCCGATGAGCACCATGACCACCGATAACGGTATCAACACCCAGTCTCTGATCGCCGTATCTAACACCAAATCTTCCGCCATTGTTTTTCTCGGAAGGTTTTGGATCCCGCAAACTCAACTCTAGATTTTTAGATTTCTACGTGAAGTTGAGAATATCAAGCTGACAGCTATTCTATTAATGGGTCACGTTGGCCCAATGGAAACCTAGTCGAGTGTTGGGCTTTGTCGATAATCAGGCTCTAATATATTCAAACCCAACATATGCTTCTTTTTTTTAATTTACTGATATCCCAGAATTAAACAAAATAAAAGGCATATAGTTGACATATTTTGCTGTTATACTTCGCTTACAAGTCTTTAGTCTGTCAGTCGGTATATAGTTTTAAACTCTAGAGTTTTCGTTATATAATTTCCAAAACTCCTTCAATTGCTACAGTCTCAATTTTCTATTTTTAGAATTTTGATGTTTTAATCAATTTTATTGAGAATTACATTTTAACATCTATTTCACATCGAATTCTTATGGACTTTTACATAACCAAAACATCTATAAAAGGATATTTACATTCTTCCAACATTACATAATATTCACATTTAACTTGTGATGTTTGTATCATCAAGTTTATTTGGTCAAATAAAAAGTTATATTTAATTTTGTTTGACCAAATAATTTTAAATTTTCATATTAATCTTCCTAACAATTAATAATAGGATCGAATGTAATCAAATACTACTTCAAATAAGTTGAAATTATGAACTATAGAGATCTTAACAAAAATATGACAGAATGGGATATCCCTTGTGCGACACATGATATGATATTTTAAACTCAACAATTAAAACGCTAATAGTATTTACAATTATAATACTATATGGTAAAAATATGCACATATAAAGTTTTAGAATGATGTAAGCATTATTTAAATCTTAATAAATTAATGACAATAATATTATTATTTGACTTTAATTTTATTGATATATTCTATTCAATTATAGAATGAACTTAATAAAACAATAAAATGACTTTACTAGTCAAAGAAAAAAGACGTGTGTATATATATTACATATTTTATATAATTCGTTTCGAATTTTTAAATTGTTATAACTTGTTTATTTTAAATCTATATTTTATATAATATGTAGCAAATTAAAATTTGTGTCGGGATCTTTAATTCAAGATGCATATTGCACATCCTTATGCTAATGTGAAAGAAATATTTTGTAAAGAATGAACTTTTATAAGTTAAAAATGAAAAAAAGAACACTTTAATTTTGTTTATAATATTTTTTAAACAAACGGTTAACCCATCCCCACTATTATATTTATCACCCCACTTTCGGAGATCATGGTTAACAATTAGGGATGGCAATAGGTCGGGTTTTTGAGGGTACCCGCACTTACCAAATCCTGTTAGATTGGGTTTGGGCAAGCATAAAATGGGTTTGGAGCGGGTATGAGTTTGGAGACTATTATTCATGACGGGTTTGGGTCGGGTTTGGGAAATTAGCTATGGGTCCTGAACCCCGTTTATATATAATATAGATTTTATATATATATATATGTTCACCTTTTATATATATAATAATACATTACATATATTGCATTTGCTCCTCATTATGTAACGTCAAGCCTCAATTAATCTCTCCACTTATATTTTTTCGGATATGATAATTAATTTATCCAAAACTCTAAACAATCTTAATTATTTGATCTTTTTACTCACTAATCTCATTTCTTTTTGTAATGAAGACGTTGCAGATAACTCTCCTCTTCCTATTGGGTTCAATTTGTTATTAGGTCAGTTTGAATTCTTCCAAGTTTTTTTCTTCGAATTAAAAACTTTTGGTAAAATTTACATATTCGTTTTTTGGTTTCTTATTTGTTATTTTGAATTTGTTTATGCTCACAAATTATAGTAGTGTACGTTGATTCGTCTTGTTATTATTATCATGTTTATTTCATAGTGTTATAATTTTCATTAATTGATCATTGTATATTAAATATCATGAGAGTTCATATATAATTATTATATAAATCTAAATGGGTTTGGGTGGATAATTAACGGGTATTATCCAATGGGTTCGGGTCGGGTATGGGTCATAAAGTTAATGCCCGTGACGGGTTTGGGATTGAAAATTTTAGACGGGTTTGGGTTTGAGAAAAGCTTAATTGGATGGATACTCGACCCATTGTCATTCCTATTAACAATCTATTAATTTAATTTGATTTATTATCTTGAAATTTTATAATTAACCATTAATTTTAAGCAAATTACCAAATTTTCATCCAAATCCAAATCAACTTAGGAATTTGTATTCCTTTTAATTAAAGTATAGATTAGAGAGTAAAGGAAATATGTACTTTGAGTGATATCATGATAAATAAAAAATAATCCAAATTAATCCACAATTAACATTGACTAGTATGTAGCCCGTCGAAATTGGACGGGAAATCAATTTACGTCATTAATATTAATATGATATAAAAAAATTATTTTAAAATTTTAATAATCATAAATTA
>JAYJMF010000027.1:571285-595025 GCA_036873715.1 Salvia sclarea | reverse complement strand
AAAATTATGAATTTTTAAAACCATAACCGAACCGAATTAAAAAATAACCGAACCGAACTTATATTTCGGTTCGGTTCAGTACGGTTTTTCGGTTATTACCAATTATTGCTCACCGCTATATGCGAGGGACACACATCGCAGCGGTTGAAGACGGTAAGGTTTCATAGCGCAACCAACCATGGCGGCCGAGATAAGGGTCTGAAGTAGACCCAAGGATTTTAGGGTTTTTCTGAATTCGCCGGAATTTCTGGAGTTTTCGATTCTTTGGGATGAACATCAACGTCTTAGCTCGAATCCTTTCCCACAGACGGCGCCAGTTGATGAGGTCCTTTCGAACCTCACCATCGGAAAATAAGAAAAAAGAAAACCGGAGAAGAAGAAGAGAGCTATCTGGTCCTGCCGGAGTCGGATCCGTGCGGCGGCGGAAGAGAAAAACTCGTCGGAAAAGCAATAAAAGAGAGAGAATGGAGTTTTGTATATATTCAACTAACCATTCAATCGAACCACTAATATAAGTGAAACATCTCCTATTTATAGGTTATAATTGAGGGCAAGCTCGGTATTTCGAACCTCTATCGGGGGCAGATCCGACTATTTACAGTGCAAATAATGGTAAACCTAACACTAATGGACCCGATAGGTGGCCCATTAGCCCAAGCCTCATTAAAATCTCTAAGGGGAAAACCCATTGGGAAAAACACCTTACAGGAAAAAGAGTGCTTGGTCTAAGAGATGCGACCTAGGTCCGGATATGGAATTCTTCCGGTCTGGCTCTCTCCAGGTCTTGGGAGCGCGGACATGAGACTAGGATATGGATCTTGACTCTTGTGTTCAGAAGTTCAGATATGGCTCTCGTCTCTTGCCACTCGGGAGACCCGGCTCTAGGAGACTCAGGAGACCCAACTCCGGGAGACTCGGCTCCAGGAAGGGCGGATATGAGACTCGAATATGAATCTTGACTCTTGTAGTCTTTGGATATGGGATTACCGGATCTGGAATTTTCGGGTATGGGCTCCTGGGAGACCAAGGGACTTTCGAGATCTCTTCAAGTCTGAGAGCGGAATATGGCTTTCTCATGAAGACTCGCGGCTTTGCTCCCTTTTCGCCTTTGGATGGCCCGAGAGTCCAAGATTCAGCCAGATCTCTGGTATTTTGGATTTTCTCGGGTCTTGGGAATGAGTGGCTCTTAGAGGCCTCGGGTCTTGGTAGCTCGGAGATCCCCGGGATATTTACTTTTCATTCCTTCTGGAGATGAGGTGGTGAAAACGTCCTCATCAAGTAGTAATTCAGTTACTGAATTCTTTCAGAAACAACCTTGGGTGACGCCCATTTCCTGCTCGACTTTCACGCCTGCATTTCCCGAAGAGCGGCAGCCTCATCATCCATCTCCTTCAGCTTCTTCTTCATAACCTCCAGCTCCTTCAAACACGCGAAATCACATAACAGACATTACAAACACAAATTATCATCTATATATATATATATGTGTTCTAGTCACTAATAGAGAAAGGGAAATAGAGGTGGAGAGTGAAATCAAAATTCAATCAACCAGACAAACTAATAGAAAATGCAAAATACATTAAAATAAAGTAGAATTAAAAGCTAAATTAAAGATGTAATCAAATAGAGTATATTGCTCCTTTTTTTTCTCAATCTGTAATTTCAATTCTTTCTTTTCTTAACCATGATTTTCTAACACAAGGGGTATGACCATAATTAATGACAAGTATGTAAAACACTATATAAAAGATTAATCACTATATGAAAGATGAGTCACTTCTAAAAGTATTTTCCCTCCAAAACTTTACAATCTATATTTAGTATCTTTAACAATTTACCCCTCTTAATTTTTTCTTTTCTTTATTTTATAATCATCTGTCGTAAAGCATATAAATGATTGGAGGTTTGTTGTGCACTTAATACAACATACTTATATGTACATGTTATTATCTAACCATCTTAACATTATAAAATTGAACTATGATAACTATTATATATAATTATGAATAAAATCTATTTCAATTGCAAATGCTTCATTTAGTATTAAACATGAATTTATTCATATTAATCTATTTTTCATATATTTTAACTTTACAATAGAAAATTATATGTACTTTCAACTAATGTTGGATTGACAAAATAAATGATACACTATTTAAAACGAGTTAAATGAGTTAGGAGTCGTGTGTTTTATTTTAACAGACTAGCATTAAAGTGAGGGAGATTTATAAATGACTAATCCAATGTTAACGGGTTAAACCATTTGCTTTTACAGTTAGTATTAGGAGTCGCGTGAAATAATGTTGTTTTCTCCCCTTTACTCAAATATGAGTATTTCCCCCTTTTACAGTTAGTATTAGGGGGCCTCGCAGACATAATAAAGTAGATATTTTAATTAATATTCTTATATTTAAAGTATACATATAAAAAATAAATGTCTTAGAAATACTTTTTAGATTAGTACAAATATGAATGAAAAAATATCTAGATTTTTTATAATTTTTCTTAAATAATAAATGCATAATTATTATATCAAAAATATATTGGTAAGTCTTGTTCATTGATTTCACATGCTATAAGTATAAAATAAATTATTATCACTAAATAATTCTTTTATAGTTATTTTTAAAATTTATGCAAAATACTTACAACTTTAAAACATACAAATTAGATATTTTTATTAACTACATTTACTGTGCATCGCACATGCGTATAACTAGTATTACATACAAAGGAATATATTTGTCTGGTGCAATTTACTTTTTTTATATGGTCTACAAACTATTTCACAATCATAATGTAGTAGTAAAACAAAAGGAGAAAATTGAGAAATATGCTATGAATAAAAATGCAACCAATATACCATTTTCATTCCAAACAAAAAAAAGAGGTGAGCAAAAGGTGTGTATAAATAAAGTTAGATAACAAAATCTCAACCCCTGTATGAATAATTTTTCACATTAATCTTCACCTATATTCAATGTTATCCAATCGTCGTCGAAGTCACCGACTATTTACACCTATCTCCTGAGTTGTATCAACAAAAGAACATCGATCATGCAACATCCTTGTGCAGCCGGGGCAGCTCGGGGTTTCTTGAACTCCTCTGAATTCAGTTGAAGGATTCTTTTTTCTAGAATGTGTCCTTGCATAGATGCACGAATCATAATTTTATATAAAAAGTTTTATTTTTTAAATATTATAGTTGTTTTATCTTTTTATATATTTTATTTAATTATAATAATATATTTTTATTTAAGAAATCTCATAACTTAATAAATAAGAAAATTGTATTTTTAGTTTGACATTGATGTTATTCACTTTGAGCGTTATCTTGATATAATCATACTTCATAAGATGAACACAAATTTGTATTCTGTGTGTTATTAAGATATCAAAAAAGATTATTTAATTCTTTATCATTTCAATACTATATTCAGATTTAATTGTTATGATTTAGAATGATTATTTAATTTTAATTATTTTAATTTGTAACTCGTGATTCATTTGGGGACTCATCATATTCTTTTTCAAAAGTTATAATAATTACAATTATAATTATGAATATAATTTATAATTATAATTACTATGACTGTTCATATTTTAGCTAATAATATTAAATTTTTGCATGAATAATTTAAGTGAACAATAATTTTGAAGGAAAAAATTAAATAGAAAATTCCATTTTAGTATATTAGTATAGATATAAATTTCGTATCTATTGAATTGTTCCAATATTATGGAGGGAGCGTTAGATGGCGATTGAAGCAGCAAAGGAGATGTTAATTGAAGCGTCCAAGGGGCGAAGCCGATATATACTGTACATGACTGTGGCTGTGAAAAGGAAGCGCGAGATGATTGATGATTTACGTTTGGGGCTATGAATTTGAAATCTAATTTCATAAGCGAGTTATGATTTAAGATTGAGTGGCTATAAACTATAAGGATAAATAGTCAATTTATCATTATTTTTATTATTTTTTTAAATAGGAGGCTATAGTAAATAAAATAGGGGTTATGGCTTATGAATAGAATTACCCAATTTATAAATATCTTAGTATTAATTTTGCCTATACGTTGGTCAATTAATCCTTGGGCTTTCAAGCACCTAGTTTATAATTAAACCTTATTGGGCCGAGCCCAATAAGGTAAAATAAAATGCTCCACATCAACTCCTCCTCCTCCTAATATATTAGTAGTATATGAAAAACAGCATTCAAGGTGAAATCATATCGATAACACATTAAAATTCTTGTTGCTATATTTAATTCAAAAAACACATTGTATATATTTTTTGGAACATAAAGCATATTTTTTGGGGGAAAAAAATTATGAAAGAGAAAAATAAAAGCAAATGAAGAGATAGAGAATTAATAACATACAGATAAAAAGATGATGGTTTTGAAATTGGATAGGACTGACTCTGTAATTTAGATCCTTTATTTTTCTTTAATAAATAAAATTATCATCTAAAACTCAAATCGATTTCATATTATGGATTTCGTTTTCAATATAGTATAGATATTCCTCCCTAATTTATATTTTAGGATTATCTTTTTTGAAACATAAATTTGTGAGCATTGTGCTATTTTCAATTATATTTTCTGTTTTCTTCATTCCTGTGTGGCAAAAACAAGACTACTAATATTTGATTTAAGAATTCAGCCCTTTTCTAGCAAGGCCATTGTAAGATACGAAGAATGGATGTTTTTATACTAATACCAACTTGTATTTTTTAAAATAAATTTGGTATGAGAGGATTTCCGAATTTTTATGTTATATAGTTTTGTATTTCACATAAATTTGGTGACCCCATCGGGAATCTTTGAAATGTTTAAGTAGTAGTTATATTTATTTATATAGTGTGGTTTGTTGCTTAATTTAGTATGGGTGACAACGTGAAGGTGTATATAAAAAATGGAAACAATGATTGATGAAATATTTTGACGTAAGCAATCCTTAACGTACCATGATTGAGCGGCATGCATTGCGACAAATTATGATTAATTATGAGCATAGCTTAAGAAAGCAAAAGGTGACCTACTCTTCCTTGGACGTAAGATGCTGAAAGTGATTGTAATAGCTTCACACTAAACCACGCTTTTTCCACTAATCTCTATATATTCTCCACCGACTTTATACATCAATCCTAATTAATTAATTCCTCATCTGCTTTTTTCACTTAATAACTTATCTACGTATACAATGTCTATACGCCATCATATCATATGAGTACCTTTCGCAATTATATCTGGCCCAATAATTTTCCCTAATTAAGGATTGCGAGTTATCAATATGTAGGGTTTTGTGAAAATCGCTTTCAAAAATAAAGATAAAGATAAAAACAAGTTTGTTACGGAATCAGAATTTCTCTTATTCTCGTATTAGAATATATTTATTTAATCAATTTCAGACTATGTAAACTTGTTACAAGGAGTTTTCATCTTTATTTTCCCTCATAGTTTGTATACATGAAAGGCTTTATTTATATTTGAAGACAATTTTATGTTAATGCGGTCGTACTAAGGAATCTCTAATTAGTTAATGTGGTTTTTGCCTATTAGTATATATATATATCCTAAATCAATTTATATGATTTAGTGTGGGTATTAATTACATATTGTGTCTACGAATTGAATGACTTATTTAGCTTAAAATTGAGTCGTCGATCTGTAATTGAGTCAAGTTTCAAAAAACTTTTGAATCAAGTATTAGCAAGGCTGGACAACTAAAAATAGGTCCCTCCACAACACACAATCTCAGAAATGGAGATGGGCAGTCTATTCATGCATCTTAACTAATATTCCAAATTAACATATATAAATTTCAGTTTTTCTGGTCGTATTTATTTTGTTTGGGAGTAATAATAGGTCAGAAAATGAAAACCGAATCGCCCAAAGGAATATCATTTTCGCGTGGGACCCACCAAACCTTATTGCTACCGACACTCAGTATAGCAAAATGCTCCACAATTGCATTCGCACATTAAAGCTTGTTTATTCAACTTATTAAATACACAACGGAATCGGAATGGTGGTTGATTTACTAATTTTATGCATTATTAGTACTCCAAAAAATCTACATTCCTAATTTCCGTTTTGGGCACTGGACAAAATCAATTAACTAACTCCAAATCCATAACAAGAAACCTTTCACTAATTCTTTCAATATGAGATTTCGAATTATTTATTATCTATGGAAATGTATTTAATTCCAAATCTATATCCTTCTAAATGTAATTTATGCAAGTGAAATGCTGAATCATGTGTGCTTAAGAATAAGTGATAATTGTGTTTAGTATAAGTTTAGTTTGACATAGTTATCAAAATTTGTATAAAATACTATTAAGAATCAAATCGCTGTAATGTGATTTCATTGGTTGAGCTAGCAAGTATATTAATTTACACATCTATATTCTTATGGAGTATTTTTCATCTAATAGGAATATATTAATCCTAATTTTATTTAATACTCCCTATATAATTTCACCAATTAATCTTCCCCATCTCCAATTTCAGTTTTGAACCAGTAGTTGATAACAATTTATTGTAGAGGCTTGAATCATCTTCTTTAACAAAGAGTTGGCGTCTTAAATGCAAGAATAAATGGGCGATGCAGCTAATCTTCCTACTTTTGATTTCACTTTCACACATTGTCAATATAAAATGCCACCTAATCCATAATTAGTAACTCCGTAAGCAACAAAGATTTGTTATTTAGAGTAGCATTAATGGGATTTTTTCCATGAAGAAGGAGCGTGCACAATATCTCCCTCTCACTATAGCAATATTTTAATAATTAATTTCCATTAATAGGTGAAAATAATTATTAGTATTAGTAAGAAAGAGTGTGAAACGATCGAAAATCCCAACACAACACATAGCATGACAGCAAATCACAGACCAAACTGTTCCCCAAACACAGAGACAAAGGGTGAAAGAGTCATTTCACTCAAAAAGAGGGTCTGATTGGTCTTTTCGGAACTCCCCACCTTCACTTACCTTCTCTTCTCCTCTCTTCTCTCTTCCCACCTACACTCTCACTCTCCCTTTCCCTCTCCCTCTCCCTCCCGCAGCTAGAATACCCTTTCTCCCATCTCTCTCTCAACGAACTGTGAGGAAAAATGAGTGTCCGAAGTGGGTCGCACCAGCTGAGCAACGGGCTGATGGTCTCCGGCCGCCCCGAGCAGCAGCTCAAGGACCGCCAGCCCACAATGGGCTCACGCGCCGTTCCCTACACCGGCGGCGACGTCAAGAAATCCGGCGAGCTCGGCAGAATGTACGGCGTCGACCTCTCCTCCGGGGACCACCACCACCATCCTCCGCCGCCCAAGCTCCCCTCGCGCCAGCCCTCTTCCTCCCAGCACAACAGCGGATCTGCTAGATCCGGGCCCAATTCGGGCCAAATGGGGAAGAATTCTGGCCCAATGAGCAAGAAGTCCTCTTCATCTTCCTTCTCCGGCCCGATGACGCCGATTCAGCCCACCGGCCTCATCACCTCGGGCCCGCTCGGCTCGAACCGGAGGTCGGGGCAGCTTGACACGCCGGCCGCGGCGAGTTCGTTTAAGAAGGCTGCTTACGGCTCCGCTGTGACGAGCTTAGGCGACGAGGTGAAATTAGGGTTTAGGGTTTCGAGGGTGGCAATGTGGATGTTTCTGGTGGTGGTGGTGATGGGGCTGGTGGTGGGGGTGTTCCTCATGGCATCCGTTAAGAAGCCTGTGATTCTGGTAGCGGTGGTAGCGGTGTTGGTGCCGATTGTCGTCATTTTTATTTGGAATTACGCGTACAGGAATCCCGGCGTGTTGGGGTTCTTAAACAAGTATCCCGATGCTGAGCTCAGGGGCGCCGTGGATGGACAGTTCGTCAAGGTCACCGGGGTAATTACGCATACTGCAAATTTGTTTTTACGTGTCAATTATTAGGAGAATTTTGTGGTATTTTAAAATATTTAATTATGCCTAATTGCAACCGTTTTCTTTTAAAAATCATCATCTCCCTTCTTCTGTTGGCTAGTATGTTGAATCTCCAGCTGCTTGCTAATTATGGCACTCGGCGTAATTCTCTCTCTCTCTCTCTCTCTCTCTCTCTCGCTATATATAATACTATTTGTTGGGGACCAGTTTGACTACTGGAGCATTGGATAGGAAATCAGCAGTCTAGGGGAATACCGGTTTATTTGGATTATAATAGTGGTTGGAATTGACCTGGTAAAATCTTTTTAGGGTATATCTTTTAATCCTAATTTGATAATCAATATTTCACTATGAAGGGGCGTAATTTGATTGTTTTACCTTCTTCTATCTGGTTGTTAAGATCTGAAGGTTTGAATAAGGAAATAGGTGAAGGTTGTGATATGGTCATGGCAATGGAGATTTGAGTTGTTTCTGGAGTCGATGAGAATGGGCTTATTTCCTTGACCATCTCTCTTTCACAGAACATAGAATAATCTAAATGAATGGGGACAGTTAGCTCGAGGCAATGCTGCTCTGCACAACCCTAATTTGTTCAGATATCGCAAGCAGCAAAAAAAGGACGAAGTAAATAAGCCTATAACATAAGTGAGGTGAAATTTTGCTGAGCGATATTTGCTAAATAGGACTTGTAACTGAGACATGTTACCATTCTTCACTGGCTGCTTTGACTTTCTTAGGTTGAGTTTTTGGGATGCGAATCACTTAGCTATAACCTATAAGCATGATGTTTGGTTTTTATGTGAACTTACATGACTAATTATATGATCTTTTCATGTGCTTAGAACTCAACCTTACCCCACTGCTTTGTTAGCTCAAAGAGTACATGCAGTGTATCTCCTTAATAGTATTTTCACAGACTCAGATAACACACCAGATCTTTCTTGAGAGTGTATATTGGGATGGGAAACTAGAGGGTTGGTGTAGTATCATTGTGCATTTTGGAAGTTCAGATGATAGTAGGGATGCAAAATTAAGCATTTTTCTCAAATCATTTATTGATCTTGGGAACCAGAGTTGAAAACAGTAGTCACAATCTGTAAATTGTATAGAAGCACTAGTGCTGTTCCTCGATGGAATAATCACTCAGATAGCGTTGGTTTTTCTTAGTTACTTCTTCACATACAAAGTACCTGTATTTATTTATCAAATGTTGATCGGTTTTTGTCAGGTCGTCACGTGTGGCAGCATACCCCTTGAAACTTCTTTCCAGAAGGTACAAAGATGTGTATATGCATCATCAGAATTATATGAATACAGAGGTTGTGGTTTAAAAGCAACTAATGCCAAACAAAGATGGTTCTCTTGGGGCTGCACATATTCGGAGGTTAGCATTAAGAAGATACCGCTTCACTAATTCAAATCATAAGGTTGCATATTCAATGACACATGAATCACTTTGAACACCACCTTCTTTACATGCTACAGTTATGGCTATGCTTAATGTTTTATCTCTAATCATTTTTGTGAAAACTGTCCTTTTCATTGTCACGTCATTTTCAAGATTTATCAGTCTTTTACCACTAGATATGAATATTAAGATAGTACTCACTCCTTCCCATTATTTATGGTTCATTACTTTTGGGCACAAGTATTTAGGAGAGTTGAAAAGTAGTGTAAAATGTATAAAGTAGTGATAGAAATATATAGCCATGAATAATGGGACACCCCAAAATGGTATACGAGCCATGAATAATGGGACAGGGGGAGTAACATTTTACATACTGACATGGCTGTGTTAATATTGACTTCACTTGATTAGACAATTGCCCGTTGAAGTAATTTATCGCCCTTGCTTCTTTGTGTTGACAGAGGTTTGTTGCGGATTTTTATATATCGGATTTTCAGTCTGGTTTGAGAGCTCTTGTGAAAGCAGGCTATGGTGCGAAGGTTGCCCCATTTGTTAAATCAAAAGTAGTAGTTGATGTCACCAAGGATCCCAGCAAATTGTCTCCAAATTTCTTACGCTGGCTTTCTGAACGAGGCCAGTCAAGTGATGACCGTCTAATGCGGCTTAAAGAAGGGTGAGATACTGCGTCTGCACTGCATAATATTAGTACCATAAACATTTCACATATGTTTATGCATATGCTGTGGAGAGTTGCAAAAACATCTGAAAACAAGTGTATGCATTTGATTCTGCAGATATATAAAAGAAGGAAGTACCGTGAGTGTGATGGGTGTGGTTCGACGACTAGACAATGTGCTCATGATCGTTCCACCTTCTGAGCCTGTCTCAACGGGGTGTCGTTGGCCATGCTGCCTTCTCCCCACATACATTGAAGGCCTTACTTTGACTTGTGATGAAAGTCAAAATGCAGATGTGATCCCTGTATAAATGAAGCATCTTTTTTTTGTCTTTGGGTTTGGAGCGTAGACAGTGGAATGTATGAGATGTAAGGAAGATCCGGCTGAGGTCCACTGTGTATAGTTGTGGTGGAAGAAGAAGAAGAAGAAGAAGAGGAGGAGGAAGAAGAAGGTGTGAGAAACAAAAAGGTAGATATACATTACACATGCATATGGATATGGTGGAGACGGGAAGGGTTACCCTCGGAGCAAGTGGATTGGGTTGGATTGGTTTGACTGTATAGAAGCTATCAATCAGGGTTGTTCATCTTTGCTGCTTTTGCTCGCTGTTGCTGCATATATTCTCCATTTCTTCTTTAATTCCATCAATATCAAATGTGAATTTATTTATTATCACTCGATTATTGTTTAATAAGTATTATGTTTATATCATATTTGATTCCGCCTCCTTTATTTTATCATTGCCAACCAACTTTGACCAAATTTATCTCATTGCTGGAACTTTTTATTTTTTATTCTGGGATGGGATGCAAAGTCAGACATTCCATCCTAGTGAGATAAAACAGTAAGATCAAAGGTCAAATAAAAAATTGGATACATGCCAAATGCAATTAATTAAATTAAAGAGGAAGTGATGGATAACTCACTTCCTGGGATACATATACAATATCAAGAAAAATAGACATTGAATAATTTATATCAATCCGCCCATATCCTTTTCTATCCAATAAATAAACAAATTATTCGTTGGCAAAGATATTAGACTGTCGGTACCTGCTTCCATCTTGAATTCTTGATACTGAGCAACGATTTCTAGTTTTACGATACGTCGATATTCAAAATGCATATCTGGACATGCTCCAAAATGATCTTCTAAGTGTATATACTACTAATGCGACACAAGATTATAGATAGACACATAAAGACGTTTTGATTGTTCATTTGTTACCGAACGTAAAAGGGTTTTTTTCATTAGGTGAAAAAAAAAGCGAACAAGCAGAAACCTAGAACTATGCATAAATCATTGATTCTCGTGAGAAGTTTATAAGACTTCGACCACGTTAAACAAGTATGGAACAATTTTAAATACTACCACTAGTAAAATAACTTATGAAATAACTAAAGATCCTACTTAAGTATGTAGTAGGAAGTACCAAAATATAATAAATATAACGGCAGAAAATACATTTAATGAAGTAGGTTGGCTAAAAATGAGATGCTATTCTAAATCAACATTATCATACATTACTTGTTTTTCAACTGAGAATAATGCTCTAAGCACACAAAGTGGTATCAATGTGTAAAATATAGCCTATTCTAAATATTTTCACTGCTCTAGCTAGGGTTAATGGCTATTCTCTTTTCCTCTCTCTCTTTCGTTTCTATATATGTATATCATACCGTGCCTCCATCTGAATGTAATGTAAGCAAAACTTCTGAGACACATGAACACTGCTGAGGGGTAATGTATCACCCTACCTGGAGCGCATGAACTATGTAAAAACTAGTTATCAGGGTGGCGCCTCCAGCAATGCAGACACATCAAAGTTACCAACTACTCCTTGACTCAAAAGGCGCATTGCAGCACCTTCGGAAAATTTCCTTGCGAATAAGAAACATGGGACTGATGTCCAATTCTTACTGCACCACTCCGTCCTATACTCTGTTTCATAGTATACGTGGTTGATATCCTGAAAATACACAGGCTCAAGCAAAATAACTACGCAGATAAACCAAGCAACAATAATAAATTATTACAGATAAGAACAACTTGCATTGGGGGCAGCCTGAGATAGCTAAACAAACCTTTATTCTTTTTATTTGTTCCATTCCTGCATCTGCATAGCTAAATGTGAAAGGGTGCCAACCACCGTTATCCATGTTTGTTGTGGATTGGTTCCATACCGTGTAGGTAACTGTTCTTCTTTCGAGTTCAGTTTCAAGATCTTTCATCTGCAGACCAAGAGAAACAAGAGGAGAGTATATTACTGGAGAAAGCGAAGTGATGTAGTTTGACCACACGTGGATGTGGTGGTATATGCATTATAGTGATTCTTTTGCTTACTGCAAGTAAGGTCTGCACATAATGTTCATCTGGTATACAGTTGTGCTGTTTCTGAAGCTTCTGCAACCAATTCAACATTAAATGGTCAACCAATATCACACCAATGATAGAGATTGAAAATGTAGCAGAATGAATACTGGTAATAATAACCCCATGAAAAGAATTTGGGAACAATTTTCAGATAACAAAGGTTTATGATTATATTCACATTGCAGGTAGAAAGGGTAACTTACAAGATTCTTCCTGCCTTTACTTGCATCAACTGGAGGACGTCTCTGCAACAAACAATTTTTATTGAGTTCATCAATTTTAATTATTCAAAAAATGAAAAGAACTGGGCAGTCAGTTTATCATGATATACATGCAATAAAAAAGTACCTTACAAAACTTCTTGAAGATAGGAAAAACAATTTCATCATCAACAACTTCTTCTGCATGTCTTCGAATCAAGGTGACCCACTGAATTAGATGACCAATTAGATTCATATAGTTAAGACTTAAGAGCAGTCAGGTTTTCTGACAATGAGGCAAAAGAAACACTACCATGAAACAAGATATTACCTGTGATCCTTTCCGCCATTTCTGCTTAGGAATGACCGGTGACATCTTTGGGTTGTAGCGAACATCTTTTTTGTCAAGAAAGCTGGCAAAGAAAAGTTACAATTTAGCTATCTTATACATTAATGCCTTTGAGTAGCCCATACTAAAAGCAGTTCTAAAACAAGCAGCCAAGACCCAATGAGATTCAGTGAAACCTAATTCAACCTATATTGACTACCTGTCCACAAAACTTCTTGGAGAACCCATCAAGTAGTTGTAAATATAGCTGAAGTTGTACAAAGGGACACAGCTGTTGGAATTGAAACATCTAAAGTCAGAAAATGATCAATTTTTAAGTCGTATCTATGCAGAAAATATTAACGGATACACATGTAGTATGCAATATGAAATTAAAATTTAGCACAAACTACATACAGTCATTCTGAAAACTAGGTGTTTAAACCGATAAACTGATATCCAAAATTCAATATGATTCGGAAAATGCAACTTTCTCTTGTGTACTGACAACTTTTCCTAATTTTTACCTACATGTAAGTTTAGCCCCATTTACTTTCTTCCCCCCGATTTCGCCCCTTCTCTAACCGCAAAGTATGAAGGGGTTGATAAAGAAAAGCATAATGGGTGGTATTTACAATGAAAGAAATATAGAAAATAAAGTACACAGTACACCAACCAAAGTTTTACAAAGTACAAAATAGTGAAAGTACACAGGGAAAATTTGCATTTTCCTGATTTATATATAAATAAAAGGAACCTAAAAAGGCTGAATCGAGATCCCTAAAATAAAAGCAATCCATCCTAATCATGCTGATCAATCTTTACGAAGACCTTAAGTGTAAGCCACCAATTACCACGAATGAGCTACAGAGTTCATTCAATGCTCTATCACTGGCACTCCTACTTCATATATTCTTCAGTAGCACACAAAGCTATGGATGAAATTCTAGTATATTGTCAGTGCAGAAAGGCCTCAATATGACACTCATATCCAGAACTTCCAATCACATATTGGAAAAATTACCAGCTTATCAATTAAGATTTTTTTTTCCAACTAGATCATATGCTTACTGCACCATATTGATTTGAAATGAAAGAATATATTATGCACACAACTTTGCGTTACAGGAATACTGTTCCAGGGCTGTAATGAAGATGACCTGTCTGATAAAAGTATAAATCTTTGATTTGCAGGATCCTGAAGGGCTTCTTCAAAAAGTATCCTCTCAGCTTGAATCATACTTGCTTCTCCCCAGGCTACCTACACCATCAATAGGAATTGTCAATCTACTGTGGCTAGGAAAAAAAAGACACCAATCAGCAGCAGGAGGTTATCTTTCGACGAGGTCATACATTCTAGAGTCATTAAGGATATTCAAGACAAACTTTGAAATGCAACAGAAACATTGTGCACGAAACCTATAGGATTTCTACAACTTCATAAACTTTCAATCTATACTAAACCGAGTTCCACATTCATCTTCATATCCAAATCAGGAATGAAAGGTGATACTACCTTAATGTTGTTTCTCAACTGCCGGTTGAAAAAGATTTCCGCTCTTGTAGTAGATTCATCGAATACAAAATGCGGCTCAGAATGTATGTATATTGAAAAATTTGCCCTATCAACATTCTGCAGAAGAACAACCAAACGTGCGATTAAATCTCAAATAAGATGGAAATATAATCATCATCGAAAAAAATAAAAGACGACGATTAGCATGTTACAACGAGCAAGATGAAATCTCCTCCTAAAATCCTGGTACTATTCTACCGAGAGAACCGAACTTAGAACTGAAACACCAAAAACATTGAGCAGAAGAAAACCAATAGATTTCTCCCAACCTCGAAAAAGCTCTCCCAAAGGAAATCAAGGGGCAAGTTTTTCCGAACCAGAAACAGAAAGGCGATCTTGGGATTGCCGTTGAAGTCGTAGCTAAGAGAGCGAGATTTCCGCGGCAGAGCAGCCGTGGACTGAGAGTACTGCTGGATTCTGAGAAATGCGAAGACGCAGAGAGCCACGGAGACCAGAATCACGAGCTTCCACCCGAAACACAACACGTGGCGCATCGACAGCCCCGGCTTCATCGATGCCTGGGCCTTCTTCGTCATCACCACCGCTTACATACACACAAAAATTGCTATGAAAGTTAAATCTGAATCCTACTCCTTCCTCTTCTTTCTCTTCCTGTAGTTGAAAATAGAAAAAGCAGCAGCTAAATCAACAAATTAGCAGTGAATTTGTGGAGAGAAAAAGAGAGAGGAGTACATGTACATTGTAACTGGAGAGCGCGATCGATAAGCACAGCAATTTAATGGAAATAAAATAATGGAAGGAATTAAAAAAAGAAAAGAAAAGGTTTGGTTTGAAACGGAAGGTTTCTGGCGGTGATTCAGTTGGTTGGGAGGTGCTCGCTTTTGTTTCTTCTTTGCTAAGCGGAGGGACAACTCAAACGACGTCGTGTGCTTCAACTCATTTTTTATTTTGCCCCTTCTTTTCTTTCTATTCATTTTGCTGCGCTTCCCAAATCAATCACCTTAGCTAATCCACACCCAATAAATTCTTGTTAATCCAATCGATACTTGTTCACGCCTCATATTATTATGTGAAAACTATCACTCTATGTTTTTAACATGTTAACTTAAACTAATCATTTACTTTTAATATGATTGAAGTGTCTAAGTATTGGTCAATGTATCCACAGCTTCCTATATTGTGTATTGGATGATGTGCTAATCTCGGATTAAAAAATAGACCCCTAATCAGCTTGACTAATCAATGGATAATAAATTAGTGATTAAACATTAGTAGATTCATAGTTTACTTTTTAAGTCACTCTCAAAAAATTTAAAAGAAAAGTCAATTTACCTTGAATTTTTTCATTTTAAAAACATTATATACCCTAACTTTGGATTTATCAACCCTAAAAATGAATTATGAACCACTGAAAGTGAAATTAAATGATAAAAGAATAATTATGCATCCTAACTAAATAGAATGAACCCTTATTAGTAATTATATAATTAAACTAAAACATATAAAATTGAAATTAACGAAAAAATATTTAAAAAAACAAAGAAAAATGAAAGTAATACATGAAGTGGTACACCAAATGTGGTACACTGAATCTCATCCCCTTTTTACAAGTAGGAATTACTCACAAATTAATGTACACTAGTTTACGAATTATGTGATATAAAAAGATTTTGGTGAAATATAAATTTAAATTAATTCTTATAATTAAGCGCAATTACGAATATAAATAGAGGTAACAGTAACACGCCAACAAAGCAAAGTTGGTTACAATCACGAAGCTTAGTGCATGTTCTCGACCTATTTTTCCTCTACCAATACCAGAGTCGCAACACGCTCAAATCTCACACCGGATAATGTCAAAAAGGCAGTCACATTAATCAGAAGAAATGTATATAAAATTGTACACATATATACACACACATTAATCAGAAGAATAACAATAGACAATAAAAAATAGCATCTGTATCATCTGGATGATTGTTCGTCTGTACAATCAACTAACCATTGCTTCAGAAAGTATAAAATCACCAAAAATCTTGACTAAGATTTTCTTCATTAATCTCACCAAATAATTTATGCACACCAACTCCAAATCTGCAGGCGAAAGGAGCTACCTTTGAGCCACCTTGACGCTCTGCACGTCCACAATAATATTCAAAATTTTACCAGGAACAAAAATTCTCTTCTTGATCTTTTTTCCATCCAGAAACTTGGACAGTTTGGGGTCCGATGAAGCTAGTCCAAAAGCATCTTCCTCGGTGCACTGTTTCTCGACCTGAACAGTGCCCCTCGTCTTCCCGTTGATTTGAACGGGCAAGACCACCATCGACTCCGTCAAGTAATCAGGGTTAACCTGCAATAGCTAGACGTCACCAACAGTCTCCACACACAGGTAGTGTGGCTACTCACTAGTAGTCGATGCACACCCAAAACCTTGATTTTGTTTTATGTAATTGGTATTTTGATGGAGAAGAATTTGTTGCGAGCTCGATACATCGTATAAGTTTTGACTGAGAGATGTACTTAGGAGTTGGAAACTCATACCTTGGGGTAAGGCTCATAAGCCAGTGAAGTTGAGTGTCCAAGGCGAGACCATAGCTCCTCGCACATATGAGGCGCATAAGGTGATAGTAATAAAACAAATTGTTCGATGACTGGCCTTGGAAGTTTATCCCACTAAAAAAAGGAAATGCAAAACATCTATTTTAACTTCTGAACTGTATAAATCAGCACTCGACAAATGAGCTATCCAAGATTAATATATCTGATATCTACATCAGCTCAGTTGTAAAGTTGGTTTTAGTGGGCGCTAGAAGACTACTAAGTCACATCATTCACTAAGGAAATAAGAAGAAAAATCCAAGAAGTGTAATTTCAGGAAACATGAAATCAAGGATGTTAGAAACAAAAAAATACCCTTTATCTTCATAGAAAACATCCTGGCATCATCAAGTGTTTAGTCCAAAAAAAAAAAATTGAGAATGCAACTAATACCAAGTCTTCATGCTCGTGTGTGCGTGCGTGCGTGTGTGTGAGAGACGGAGAGAAAGGATAGATGGGAGGCTCACTGCAGATAAGATGAAGAGAGGCACAGGGTGACTACCTTATATGCTGCATTGATGAATTCCATCATTGCAGAAATTCCAGTGTTAAATCTTGTTCCTTCAACTTCTTCGGTCACCTGTCATGATAATTTTTTTTTGCTTATTTGAGTGCTTACAAAATTGTGACACCATAAATGTAACATCTAAACAGAGCTGAAATTAAGAACTACGGTTTCAGTAGTAATCAAGAGTACACTCTCTAAAAATGCAGTTATATTTGAAAACCAAAGATTTCAACTTTTATAACAAACATTTATAAAAACTTCATTAATGAAAAAGAATTTGATTAAGAGAAGGGTTATTGTGATATTTACCAACATTTCACTTCAGTACTATACTTTTTTCTTGTTTTGTATGGCACGAGTGTTGGACAAACAGCTCAAAAGCAGGAGATGGAAACAACATATGCAACATAAATAATTACCTTACTAATGCATCTATGAAGAGAGCGGAGCTGTTCGAGAGAAGGCTCCACATCGAGATCCACTGTTCGAACGTTGAATTTACCATCAAGTGCCTGTGAACCAACAACCAATCTCCAAACTCTTGCTAGAAAGCGATGAACACCATCAATACCACTTGTACTCCACGTTTTTGAGTCTCTATAAGTGCAATACGGAAGTAAATTATTGTCAAAGGAACTACTAAAATAATAAAGCAGATTTAATTGATTAATTCTTATTGCCAAAATATATGACGACTGAAATATAAATATAATAAAAAGATAATACATAGGAAAAAGGGGGAACAACCTGAATGGACCCATGAACATTTCATATAAACGGAGAGAATCTGCACCATATTCTGAAACGACATCATCTGGGTTAACAACATTCCCCCTACTCTTACTCATCTTGTGAGCACGGCCAGTCAAGCGAATATCAGGAATGTCTTTCAGCACGAAATAATCACCAGACTTTGTTACCTATTTCAGAACATATGTGACATATCTTAAAATTATGGCTTTTACAAACATTTGATTTGGAACTATGCCATTTGCAAACAATTCCAGAATGAGTTACAGTGGAAAAAAAATAGAAGTACTGAAATAGCAAAGAGACATGCCTTTTCCTCAGGTACAATTTCTTGACTCAGGTTCCCCACTTCATCAACAGAATCAGCAGAAACTAGATTACCATCTGAATCCCTAAAAACTGTATATTGAACCTGCCACACGAGCAATAATATATTCATATATAAGTACAACTGTAATATTAATAAACAAGGATTAAGCAAGTATATGCTTACTTCTCCAAGAATAATTCCCTGGTTTATGACACATTGAAAAGGCTCTTTAGTTGAGACGACACCAATATCATAAAGAACCTAAACAAAGGAAAAGGTCATTATCACAGAAAAAAAAACAATGCAAAGAACTAAAGTTCTAGCTTCTGAATATTATGACTAACATATAACGAATTACGCAACTAGCAAGCAGACCATCAAATTTTGTATTTCTCATATCTGGGTGAGGCAATTGTGTTGAAGGCCAAGAATCAGAAGCCTCAAAACTTATTACAGCGACTAGTACGAATACAAATTTAAGATTTCAGATTTGGTTAAATCCACAAAGTTGATGGTACAGAAAATTCCAAGAGAAGGCATTCCAAACTTTTAAGTTACAGGCCGTGTACTGCCTGGATCAAGGCTCAGATTTTTCACCATTAAACTAGAAACTCCACCAGTACAAGGAACAACATTGTTCACATATAACAGTAGAATACTAGAGGGGAAACGAATTTTTCTCCCAGTATATAGAAAGACAAGCTCTCTTATTCCCTGCAGCTAATACAAGTTTACCTTGTGCCAGAATCTAGCATACAGTAAGTGAAGAACTGCATGTTCAGCACCGCCAACATATACATCAACAGGACCCCAATACCTGTTAATAAGAATAAATGTTAAGAGAGACAAAAGTTATCTCAGCATGAAGTATAAATGGATACTCTATTCATATTAAATACTAAACTTACTTTTCCTTTTCTTTGTCAACCAATGCTTTCGAATTTCTAGGGTCCATGAACCTCAGGTAGTACCTGGATTTTAATATAAAAACTAAATATTTAATGAGACATGTGCCAAGCATGAAAACTATTTTTCGATACTATTCAGTAGGCAATGTTTGTAAATTACTAATGCACCAAACATGAGTTATTGCACCAAGAAGCTTACTGTAATGCTAATTCAGGTTTCCTTGTCAAACCAGATATAACAAACATGAAACAATGCCAATATCATTTTAACTACTTAGCTATAGAAATAAGTCGCACCAGCAGGAACCAGCCCATTGAGGCATAGTGTTTGTCTCCCGCTGAGCAGACCTCCCAGAGATTGGGTCAACTGTTTGCACCTGAGAAACATTATCCATTAATATGTTTCATGAAGACAAAAGTACAGCAAATAAAAAGATACCAAGTAGTGTAATGGATTTTAGTGGCTATGGTAATCTGACAACTGCAAAGGACTTAAAGAATTGCTATAATGCACAGAGTTAGGTAATCATCTAGCTATATCGCATCACAGGGACATCTCTGTATAACATTGATTCGCAAGAGCTCTTAAAAAAAACATACCCAAGAAAGGGCCTTTGTTAATGGTGGCTCGCCAGTCCCAGTTGGAGTAAAATCATCCAATTCGGGAAGGGTAAGAGGCAGCTCACTTTCAGAAACTGGAACACATTCACCTGTATCATCAAGAAATATGACTGGGATGGGCTCTCCCCAATAACGCTGCCGAGCAAATAGCCAATCCCTTAATTTATAGTTCACCTATAGAGGAATATAAAGTTGCAAAACTTGTAACTTGTCCAATGTGAAACTCAAGTGCAAACAAAACAAAGCCTAACATCATGTGATGTAGTTAAAGAGATCTACCACATCCAGAATGCAGGAATAGTACCTTTTTCATTCCACATCCAGTTTTCTCAACCCACTCAATGACTTTAGAGGCGGCATCTTTGCTAGGTAGACCATTAATGTCAAGTCCTGATGTTGGACTCGATGAATTTATCATCGTACCTTCACTAGTGTAAGCCTTTTCAAGGTAACTGAAACTTCCACTTTCCGGAGTCACAACCCCACAGACTGGTATATTGTACTTCAGAGCAAACTCATGGTCTCGTGTGTCATGTGCAGGTACCGCCATAATCGCTCCTGTACCATAGCTTTCATATAGAATTGCAGAAAGGACAGGGTCAACCAAAGTTCTTGTAAAACAATAACAAATTTTTTTATAGATGCATCTCCCCCATAGTTCAGTCGAAAAAGATGCTAAAGTTGTGACTAAAAATCATTTGCAAGGGAAAAAGAACAAGGAACAATCACTTACCTCCCCAAAACATAGTCGGCTACCCAAATTGGAATAGCCAATCCATTTGCTGGATTTCGTGCATAGCTACCACTAAAGACTCCAGTTTTTTCCTTCTGGAGCTCAGTCCTCTCCAGATCACTCTTTCTGGAGGCAAGTTCTTTGTACTCTTCGACCTGCATTAAAAAAGTATTTCTTTCATAATGCCTACTGACCTCAGATTTCATAAGTACAAGATGTAATGGAGACGTACCACTTCTCTTTGAGAATCAGATATTATGTCTGGCAATAGCACATGTTCAGGAGCCAGGACTAAGTAACTAACAAGTCAGAGAAATGTAGTTAGCAACCATGGTTGGTAAAAGATAATAGAAACGGGGCATATTAAAAATAGGGCATGTACGTTGCGCCAAATATCGTGTCAGGCCTCGTGGTGTAAACAGTAATTTTAACATCACTTTCCAGACCATCACTATCCATGACGCTGAATTGCAGCTCTGCTCCTTCTGACCTCCCTATCCAGTTCCTTTGCATTTCCTTAACACTTTCAGGCCAGTCAAGGCCATCTAAATCTTCGAGTAGACGGTCAGCATATGCAGTAATCTTCAGCATCCATTGCCGCATAGGCTGCTCGGCAATAAACAATGAACTGTAAAATCATAAAACCATCCAACTAATAAAAATAAGGATTGTAGCAAAAAGTTGTGCATAGAAATCTTGCAGAAAACAATGATAATTAGAAAATAAATCTACGACGTACTTTTCTAATAACTGGGTGACCTCCACGCTCGCTAACTCCATCCACTACTTCTTCGTTTGCCAAAACAGTTCCCAGAGCAGGGCACCAGTTCACAGGCACTTCAGCCTGTGTTACAAATTACACAGCAAACAACGATACATCCTGATGTAATGAACTGATCAAGATCATTTTCAAGATAACTCCATACCTGATATGCCAATCCTCTCTTCAAGAGCTGCAGAAATATCCATTGTGTCCATCTGTAATAATCAGGCTCAGTCGTAGAAATTTCACGATCCCAGTCATATGAGAAGCCCAGTAATTTAAGCTGGGTACAAATATTAATGTCAGTATAACAACAAATGAATCAATTGGAGAGAGTAAAATGCTTGTCTGCTAAATGAAGTGATTTTGTGTAAGCCGGTTATAATGCCAATTTGAAGGCCACTCTCGAAATTAAAACACACATATCCGAGACATGAATGAACTCTTCCGAAACTGCTCTTTTATCTTCTTATCACCAAATGTAATTTTAAGGATTTCGCATACAAGTCAGAATCAACTGAAATTGATAATTTGTTAGACTGTATCAATCTAATCTAATTTCAAAAAAAGGAGAAACTATTGTCAAAAACCCATTTTACTATTGTAGTTACAATTTTTAATCGAACACATAATATAAAGCTTGTTGTATGCTTATTAAACTGAGCTCAAATGACCTTTTAAAGAGCAATTGAGAACCAAGTATCAAGTTACTACTTGGTTCAATTTTCAAGCTAACATGTTGCCTAATCTTGATAGAAATTTGATTTTTGAAAAGATTTGAATCCATCAATTAACATTCATCTGGGAAAGATATGTTCTTGACCTGAGAGCGGAATCGATCAATGTTTCTGAACGTTGTAATCTTTGGGTGTGTGCCTGTCTGTCGACAAGAAGTAGTGAAATCAAGAGAGGAACAGGAGAGGCCGTGGGAGGGGGTTGCTTGATAATAAATCATATTGAGGAAGAAGAAAGTACCTCGATTGCATATTGCTCTGCAGGTAAACCAAATGCATCCCAACCCATTGGATGCAACACATTGAAACCTTGCATCCGTTTAAGTCTAGCAAGGATATCTGTTGCAGTATAACCAAGAGGATGCCCCACATGTAAACCAGCCCCACTGAAACAATCAAATTACAAATCTAATAATTGATGTTTAGGCCAAATACCTTTGAACTAAATTTTTTATCACATTTCTTCATAAATATGTGAGAACTGATCTCAATTGCTGATTCAGCTGAGACTACTGTAATTTTCAGCATTCTAATACCATTTTTATCGGCAACGCCAGTCAATATTTGAAGATTTAAAGCTGTTTCAGAGAATGAGAAAGATAACGAAGCTGGGATCATATAACACGCCAAAAACTTAAATTCAGCCTCAACACGCAAATCGATAATGGACGAGATGGGAGAGAAAGGGACCTAGGGTAAGGAAACATGTCGAGCACGTAGAATTTAGGCTTGGAAGTATCGATATCATCGGGAGTCCGAAAAGTCTTGTTCTCCTCCCAGTAATGCTGCCACTTGGGCTCAATTTCATGAAACGGGTACGCTCTCCTCACTTGATCTTCTCCATTGCTGCTATTTAGTTCAGTTATTTCAGTAGAACTAGTAATTCCGGCATCATCGGTGAGCTTTGAGCAATTGAGCCTTCGGAGGCGGGAAAAGGAAAAGCGAGAACCGCGGCGGTGGAGAAGGGGTTGGCCTAGAGAATGAGGTAGCGCGAACTGAATCCTTGCGGCGGGTTGAACGTGGGTGAACATCGGAGTTTGTTACCAATCGACCGTTGGTGAGGATTGAGAGTGTGGTGATGTGAGAGAGAAAGGTGTATAGATAAAGTTAAGTTGGGCTTGGCGGCAAACTTAGTTACTGGGCTATTTTCTCTTGAGCCCGGCCCACAATCACTGCCTTTACTCTCCCCTACTCGTCATCCTCACAAATCTAGTAGTATTAATTTGTGTCACTAATAAATGTATTTAGGGTATGTTTGGTATAGAAAATGAGAATAAACGAGATAAATAATGTCGAGATAAAAATTAAGATAAAATAAAAATTTATCATATCTTGTTGTTTGGTGCATAAAATATAAAACCTTGTAAAACCTAGAT
>JAYJMF010000027.1:544622-556436 GCA_036873715.1 Salvia sclarea | reverse complement strand
AGCCGTTTGTTGTTTGCCGCCCCCTATTATTATTGTCACTCTCATTATTTATATATTAATTGGGTCGGGCCTAACGTTAGGCCGGCCTAACGTAAATGTGTCTCCCTTTATATTTAGCTATTGGTGGAGTAATTATGATGAGAATTAAGTGGTATCTTATCTATTGTACGAAGTAATGTTAAAAGAAGCGAATTATAAAGCGTCAAGTCCGAACTCCCCTTTTGGCAAAGTGAAGGCGAAGGCGATCGTGAATAATAAATTAATTAAAGAAAAAGGCACCGCTGCGCAGCCGCGCTTGAACATACAATACAATACAAATATACAATACAATACAATACGAGTAGTCATCTATTTTGACGATTGGATCTTTTTAGATTCCACGGGATCAAACCCTCTCTAAATTTCCCAAATCCTATTAGTATTCCTTCTCCAAATATTCTTTCCTTTTCTTTTACGGATTCATATTCTCTCTCTCTCTCTCTCTCTCTACAGGTGAGGTGCCCGCGGCCGTTCTCGATTCTCCACGGTCCGATCATGCGCTTTTTGGCGTGATTGATATGAGCATCCACAATTGCCGCGGTCCAATGTGCCTCAAAACCATCCAACCGTCTCACGCCACGTCTGCCGCCGCCGATATGTCGCCGGAAAAATCCCTCGTCACCGACCAAGATCATCTATTCGTGCCGCCGCTCAACTTTTCCATGGTGGATTACGGAATTTACCGCTCCGGATTCCCTGACTCTGCTAACTTTCCGTTTATGAAAACCCTAGGCCTCCGATCCATCATGTTGGTTTAATTTAATACCTCTCTCTAATTCCTTTATTATGAATATCTTATTTTTCGCCAGATATTAAAGTTAACTTTTCTGATATTGAAGATACTTGTGTCCGGAGCCTTATCCTGAAGAGAATATGCAGTTTCTCAATGCCAATGGAATTCGTCTTTTCCAGTTCGGCCTTGAAGGATCCAAGGTACTTTTTCATTCAAATTACATAGTCTAAGCTTATTTTAGCGTCATTCCTATCTTTTCCCCCAAAACAATCATGTTAAAGCAGGGATCTGATATTGTGATACCATAATTGTCAACCAGTTGTTCCCTTAGATGTGTATTGGAAACTTTCTTATTAGTTCGGTAGCATTGTAGAGAGTATTTGTTGTGTCTCTCGCGATTTTATTCAATACTCTTCATTGGTGTGTTTGATGATTACACAGAAAATTGTTACTCTGAAGCAGTTTATTATCAATATTATGAGATCTTTGCGCAAGAAGTCCGTTTAAAATTTGGAGAATTGTAAGTGTGGCTTTTGATTTCCAAGTGAGCATGTTTTCCATTTGGCTTTTTCACCTTTGCTGTGCTTGATGTTGTGTTTTGCTGATCTCCCTTGCAAAGTTTAGCATAGGACCCTCTAGTCTAGAGTTTGTATTTCGTTCAATAAAAAGTTTTCTTGGTTATTTGTAACTCTATAGCAAGCTACAAGTGATAGAATACTGGAAAGATTGTTTTCAATTCACAATGTTTACGACTTGTATGAGTAGATAACTAAGCATTGCCAGTATCAATTGCACTTGAATCATTCTTTCTTCTTACATACAACTATTATATGCAGGAGCTATTTGTAAACATCCCAGAGGATTTAATTGTTCGTGCACTGAGAGTGCTATTAGGTATGTCTTTTTTTCTATCAGGTGTATATTTCTCATGCTTGGAAATCTCTATAATAATATCTCCTCTACAGATGAAAGAAACCACCCGCTCCTAATTCACTGCAAGCGAGGAAAGGTACTTGTATATCTCCTCTATTGAGCTCATAAAAAACCAGATATGACGTCTCGGTTTTTTTACCTTTCAACCTTTCTTGAAATGCAGCACCGGACTGGCTGTCTCGTGGGATGTCTTAGGAAGTGGCAAAATTGGTGCCTGGCTTCAATTTTTGACGAGTATCAGAGGTTTGCTGCTGATAAGGCTAGGGTTACGGATCAGAGATTTATGGAGTTGTTCGACATTTCCAGAATAAAGAAGTTGGCGTCCTCGCCTCCGTATATGTGACGACAGTGAGTCTTCCTGCTTGGGGAGATGAATGCACAACTTTCTTTAATATACCAACACTCTTCTGGTATAATCCATTCTAGAGGAGAGAAATACTACTTTTTAGTCTTTTTTGTTCGGAGTGAGATTATTCCTTGATAGGCTATAGCTCTTTACTATGGAAATGAAATTCATTGATCCCATTCACCATTGTTGCCCACATATTTTTCAGCTGTGCTGCAATGAATAAGAACGCTCTATTATTGTGGAATGGAAATTACATCAAATTTATCTTATGTTTGAGATCCATTTAGTAATTAACTGACCTTGTACATATTATTCCATTCCACGATGTACCAGAATTCGGATTAATGCTCAATTTGCAGATTTGGATAGGGCTTTTTCTGTAAAACCTTTCATGCGAATAATTTGGTCACCGAATCATTTCCATGAATGTTAACGACAACAATACAGTGAATCTGTTACATTATTCATCTGAACCAAATCCCAGCCACACAAAGTGATCAAATTGCAATAGTGTTGTCAAAATTATAGTGAAGATTGGTCAAGTCTTATCTTATCGAGACTATAATTGCTCAAATGCTGCGAATCACAAGCTCGGGTGAATCAGCAAATGAACTCATGAGCTTTTCTACATTATGGTTTTTTCTTTTCCCAATCGGTTAAAATGTTGGAATTATTTAACATCGCGATCTGATGGGTACAAGATATTTCTCCAGAAACAAGAGAAACATAGTTAGAAAATTGTTCAAAAACAATTTAAAATATTAAAAAGATGTGGACGAGCAACAATCAAATCGTCAACGGAGACAAATGACGAAAGAAACGATATCTCGCCGCATTGTTATACCTCTTCCTCAACGACGAGACGGAACTAACATACCGTCCCGTTCATGAATTACGAGTAGAGGCGATTTCAACGAAAAATCATAAATAAATAAATTGAAAGAAAAAAAACTGCTGTGGTGGTGAATGTGAAGGAACTCGGCTGACTCTTAGTTAATCAACCTAGGGCTTATATAGAGGTTGCAGATTCAGTCTGGAAAAGAACCCTAATTTACTTATTTACGATAGTACCCTCGCCGCACGGCCCAACTTCTTGTTCTGGATCTGGACTGCGCAAAACCAATTTAGGGTTTATATTCTACTTCTGGATTCTTTTTCCAAATCTGAAATCTCCATATTTGAATTAAATTTTAACATTTGCGGAAATTTGAAAATATATTACTAATTTTTTCAATGATTTCTTTAACTAGTTTCCAAAACCATTCCATCACAATTAGTTTCAAATAAAAGGAAAGTGGGACGAAATCTTACTAAAGAATTTCCTTAATAGAACAAATTTGAATTTGAATAACCCCCATAATAAATATAAAGATTATTTATTTATAAATATTTGAATTATTGATTTTTTTCTAATTTTACTACCAAACACAATTTTGGCTTAAGTAATTTTGATATATAATCTAAAAAATTTGGCGGGAACTAATTAAAACATGTGGCAGCAAGGGACAATGCCCGTGTTTTTTGGTGTGGCTGAAACAATATTGTATTATGTCATTTGAGGTTTATTATTTTAATTCAGAATCCTGATTGACAGCAAGATTAGAAAAAAAATCAAAAATTTAATGATAAAATTCAATGATATACAAAAGCAAAATTCAATGATAATTCAATAATTTACATATAAATAACCCTTAATATAAGAAAAATCGAAAGCATTAGGTAAAAGTTTACTACTCCTTAGTTATTAAAAAGTTAATAAAGTAGATTTAAAAGAAAAAAAGTTAATGAGGTATATCTCCTTTGTAATTATTTATCTGTTTATTGTACTGGATAAGACGTGTAATGTCAACTACAAAAAGAAATGTATATAGTTAAAATTTTGGATGAGAGTGATATTGGGCCCAACTTATTGGACAGATAAGAGATTTGACGGCCCATGTAATTTAGTGATGGTAACAGCGACGATCTAACTGTGTAAAGTCTTGTCCCCTTCGTTTAAATCATCTATTCGGCTGTGGGCATGTCTCTCTCTTAAATTGCTCTCGAATAATATAAATATTGTAATTAATTAGGTCAGAACATATATTTTTTGAATAAATATTATTTTAAACCTCAATTTATTTTAATACTATTAATTATACTCTGAACTATTCAAAATATTTTTTAAACCAAACACTTGATTTTATATCAATTACGTCCTCTATCCATTTTGGGCTCCTAAAAATTGATGTGATATTTACCCTACTTTCCTAAGCGTGGTCAGAACATAAAATAAAATTAAGATGATAATTAAGTCCAAATTTATTTATAAGCTTTTACTTTGCTTGTTATCATTTATATGTATAACTATATAAAGTTCATATATTTTTTAAATATGTAATGTTAGTTATTTATTCTTTATTACTTTATATAATTTTGATAGATAGTTAGTTATTTCTCAGTTAAGGAGGCGTATGACGAGATTTCCAAAGCTGCATAAGTGCAACAATCAAATGACAGCTTGTCTGGAAAGTGCAAGTGGCAGCCTGGAGACTCCTCTGGAATCAGCTTCCTACGGTCGACTTACTGAAAGGAGAGCGGAAATGTTGTTGCCGCAAGCTGGCCATTAACTTTTTTCTTCGATGTGAGTAGACGGATTGGATAACCCTAGCTAGATCATTGCAAGGTCACTTCTTATCATTTTGCTCTCTGTTGGGGAATGGCTTCAAGAAGAGGAACCTTGGTGGTTTGTGGGCTTGCGTGATATGGGTTATGTGGAAATAGAGGAACTAGATTATTTTTTACAAGAAAGAATGGGATGCAAGAAGGATTGAAGATGAGATCAAATGTCATTTCTCGAGTTGGTGTGCGGGTATGTCTTGAACAAGAGTTTTTTAGATTGGACTAAGAATAAGCTATGTAATCAATGGTGAGTTTCCTTTTCTGTAAGGGCACTTCTTGTGTTTTTCTCTTCTCCTATTTTCAATAAAATTGTTTGTTCGTCTGATAAAAAAAAAAGATAGATAGTTAGTTATTTTGATATTTAATTTATTTTATTTCACAAGTTTTCTATAATAAAAATATTTATATTATCTTTAACTTTATAAGATTGATTATAATGTTAAGAATAAACAAAATAATAAAAATGAATGTAACTAAAATTGAAAACAAACGCTTCTAGCTAGGTGTCCTGCATTAAACTTAACAACGCAATTGAACTTGTAGAACTCTAATACTATTTTATTATGGGACAAAATTGCCAAGACATCTTAGATATGCGACCTATATGCAAGTTTTTATACTATCATTTACAATACACTATTAAAAATCTTGATACAAGGACCTGCCGTGATACCTATAGATTGTTTTTACACCTTTTTAGTGAAAGTACTACTCAATCCATATTTTTTTGTTTTTCAGGAATGTGAGTGTTTAATCGATCATTTGGTAAAGTATTAGTATATCAATTTTTCTTATGTGTAATCCACATTAGTACACAATTAACTAATTAAATAGATAACGCACTCCGACGCCAACCGTACCATAGACGCAAATTTAGACTATGATTAATTTGGCTCTTAACACAGGTCGTGAATATAAAAACAACCTAGTCTGGATTTATGAGAACAGCTCATACTAATTTAGCCACTACAATTTGTTTTACAATTAAATTCAGATCGTCATTAACTTTCTACTTTGTTATTTAGATGGAGTAATGATGAACGAAGTTAAGATTATTGTCGGGGTAAGTTAGTTCCTCGAAAAATGCCTTTTTACAATCAAATATATTTATATGATGTTTATGATTGTGTTGTTCCCAAACAATGAGGCAAAGTGGAAACATAGCCCACCTTAAATGCAGCGTGAGTGAGTGAGACTGGCCTGCTTCTTTTCACTGTGACATTATCTTACCTTTGCTTATATGTATATATTCTATACTATATAAACCTTTTGCTTATTGTTGCGGCGGTACGTATCTACTTTGACATTTACATAAAAATTGCTTCATAAACAAAACATTCTGAATTGTGACGATGGCTTTGAAAAGTCAAGATTTTTTTTGTTGGTTGTTCTTGATTTTGGCATTTTGGACAAGATCTTTCAGATAATAGTAGTTTCATACCCGTGTCTGATTTAACTTGTTTTATTATATACTATATAATTTTCCACAAATTTAGTTAGATTCTGTGTTAGATCTGTAAACCAAGTAGCACAGAAATAAAAAAGTGAGGAATATAATCTAGCAGTAGGTATGCCAATAGGAAACGGTTCCTTCCTATCTACTCAACCTGGTGAGGGATTAAGAATTATGGAATCTATTCCACTTTCAATAATTGGAGTTTGTCTTGGTAGAAATGATTTCATTCTCTCTTGAAAAAGTAGCAGATTCCTAAAGAACACCCCATTTCATTTCAACTGAGATATTCATATAAGAACACACAAGTGAAGTGTAGAGGCATATATTAGCGCAATTTGGTCTGACGGAAGGAATAAAATGAGAGAAGTTAACTAATGTATGTAATTAAATAATGAGACTGGACGAATTATAGTAACAATATAATTAATTAATAATTTGAGGAAGAAATTCCTGACAAGTAGAATTAATTAATATTGGAAAAAGTTCCTCATGAAAGTCCCACACATAGTGATTAATCTAGCTATAGCAATCACACACAACACAACACAATAGAATAGAATTAAGCAGTGGCCTCGGCCTGAAGGTTCTTGAAGGCCTCGAATCTGGGCTCCTTGGGCTGAAACTTGAGGGCGGCGTAGAGGTTCATGTAGTCCTCGAAGACGAATTTGGGGTAGAGGTGGTGGTTGTCGTGGACGAGGGGCGGGGCGGGGTAGATGACGGCATCGGAGCTGGGGTTGTAGAAGGATGCGAGGGACATCCTGGTGCCGTCGGTCTGGGCGATGACTCTGTGCATGACGCTCTTGTACTTGCCGTTGGTGATGACCTCGAGCTGGTCGCCGATGTTGATGACGATGGAGTGGCGCATGGGTGGGACGTCGACCCAGTGGCCGTCCTTGAGGAGCTGGAGGCCGCTGACCTTGTCGTCCTGGAAGAGGAGGATGATCCCCCCGGCGTCGGTGTGTGCCCTCAGCCCCTTTATCAGATCGGGCTTCGGGCACGGCGGGTAGTTGCTCACCTTCGTCCCGAAGGTGGGGCCCTTCGACCCGTGGAATGCCTTCTTCAGATATCCCTTCTCCAGCCCCAGATTCTCGCACACCAGATCCAGTAGCTCCTCCGCCAGCCGCTCCAGCTTCCCGGCGAACTCCTTCATCACCTGCCTGTATTCGTCGTCCAGATCGGGGATCTCCGCGATGTTCGACGCCGGGAGGTGCCTCAGGAAGAAGGTGCTCTCCCAGTCCAGATCGTCGATTTCCGACTGCACCGCCTCAAGCCCCTTGCTCGCCACCATCTCGTTGAAACGCTGCTCCATACATTTCCGGTAGTGCTCCTTTGTCAGCTTCTCCACTTTGTCCATGAATTCAGGAGCGATTCCGTGATTCACCAGCTGCGAATAGCATTTCCAATATTTAATCTAATCTAATATGCATGATCCACAATCTGACTATACATACCTCGAAGAAACCCCAGTTCTCGCATGCGTCTTTGATCTGCTCCAGCACCACCCCCCTCTCTTCTCCATTGATCTTCTCCAAGCTGATCACGGGGAAACTGCTTGCCATTTTGCTTCTTTAGTTTAGTATGTAATGTCAAATGTGTATTAAGCTAGCTTCTTCAATTGGTTTGTGTACAGGGGTGGGTTGAGATATTTATAGGCCCGGAATGGGCTGGGATCGATTATGACGTCTCTTGATTAACAAAATTATCTTCTTAATCAGATTTATTAGCATTAACCTCCCTTCCTAGAACTTTCCTCGAGTCAATCTGGTCCATGCGCCACCCTCTTTTTCCCCATGTCGTGTTCCAATTTTCATTTTTACCTTGATAATTCAGTTTGCCAAGAATAATTGAAAATCAACTTACATCATTTATTTATTTATTTATTTATTTTTAGTACGGTTCCGAGATGGCCAATTATTTGAGGGTAGTCAGTAGTAGTCATCCTAAATAAAATATACCAATCTGAAAATGTCACTTTTGACCACCTTACTATTATAGCACAAAGTGATAATCTAGTGATATCTAAAAAAGAAAGTGTTTTCCTATTTTAGTCGAAAATCAAGACTCCAATAAGTCTAGTTTTTTTCTATTTCAGTATTTTAATATATAGAAATGTTACGTTTAATTTCATCTCAATAATAAAGATAAAAACATATTTATTACTTTATAGAAATATCAATATCTTCGAAATTATGTATAGTTTTCACTTAAATAATCTTCTTAATAATTTATACAAAGTTTTGTTTGCAGTCAAATTTTTTCTAATGAGTCTCGTGAATATAGCGGTTTATATAAGGTAAATTCATTGTTGACTGATCATCACCTTATATGACACAACAAATTATATATAGAGATGAACAGAGCAGTCAAAAAGAAGCTAGGAAAAAAAAAATCAAATTATAAAAATATGAATATCTTGTTAATCTTAATAGTAGTTTCAATTCCACTTGAATAGTATATTAGTATTGGCGACTTATACCGAATCGGACCGACTTTGAAATACAAAGATTATTGTTTGCAGTCAATTCTGAAAAACCTTGAATGATGTTATACTTTTATAGAGGGATGAGACAATGATATGGGGGGGTAGATGGAAAAAAAAAAGAAGAGAATATATATATATATATATGAGTGGGAACGGGAACAGGAACAGGGGTCGTGGAGCACGTATGTGGATCACATCTTCATGGACCCCTACCCTACCACCTTTGGACTCTGCAGATGTCTTTCCACTGGGCCCCACTCTTCTGATGGCTTTTTCTACTTTCCTTTGCCTAATTCTTTTTCTTCTACTTCTTCCTTTTACAGTATTTGGTTTTGCATCAACAATTAACATCACATTACTGCTCGCATATTTAACTTCAATTTCCATGTTTTAATATTCAAATTCAATACATTTGGCTGCGCATGCGTTTTTTCTCTTATAATTTTAGACTTACCCATCGTGCCTAATATATATTCTCCAAGTTTGACTATTTTATTTGGAAACTTAATCTTAATATACAGATAATTAAAAATTATACACTCGATGTTTTCTAAAATATTAATTTTACTTGCAATATTGATGGGAAATCTTCAGGAACTGCCCAGAATGATTGCCGATGTTTGATCCCCGATGATGTTCGTGATTTATAAATTAAAAGTTGCATTGAAAGAAGTTTTGATTCAAGTATATCATTCGCTCAACCACACCAATATGGTGGCTTTACCACAATTTGCTACGAGTCTTTCTAGTCTAAACGGACTACTAGTCTTCTTATTTGGCTTATAGCCAATGTTAGTCACAATTGTTCTTCAATTTTTAATACAATTTTCACTCCAAAAATAAATCTTACTTACAAACACCAAATTAGCCGCCACCATATATGGTTAAGGGCGATTGAAGTCTTCATCATGACTAGTGGCATCATAAATTTCTACTTTGCCCCACATGTACATATTTTCAAGAAAAGAAAAGAAAAGAATTTAAAGATACAATGACTCATTTCTGCGGGTATAAATTGCAAATTTGGTCATTAAAAAGTATATGATGTTTCATTGTTTCTCTTTTGATAATGAATTCATATATTCATCCGTATTAATTTAGTATATAGTACGGAGTAGATTTTAATTTTAACGTAGTTTAACTGAACGTTAGTTAATTTATGCCTATAATAAAAATAATAATAATTGATGAGCAATTGAAGTTACAGTTAGAAAACTTTCAAAGATAGCTTTATAATAGTATATGACGCATAAATCCAAATTCTAACATAAATGTATAATATAAATTTTAAGGAAAATGGCTTTTAAGCTATGATGCACGGATTCTCCAAGATATAGCATATTGTACATGTCGGATACTTGTAAGGTGCGATTCTAGTGGTATTCTCATGCAATTCGCACCCGATAAGCCACGTGCAGTGGCGAATCCTAACGAATCCTCAAAAAAATAAAATCGGATTCGCGGATCCGGTGCGTCAATCTCACGAATCCGGTGCATTTTTGGGATTATTTTGAAGAATTTTATATTTTTTTGGCTATTTTGCAGTTTACCAAAATTTAAAATTGAGTATCAAACAATTATTAGATGTAACCATATTTATTTTATTTTTCAAAATATTATATAATCATTTTATTAATATTGGACGTCAGTTAATTGTTTTAATTGAAACTTTGATTTTTTGCTTAGTTTTTAATATAACATTGTGTTTATGAAATTTAAAAGTTATATATATTATAGATCATATATATAATAAAATATTGAAATTTAAAAGTTATATATATTGTAGGTAATATATATAATAAAATACTGAAATTTAAAAGTTATATATATTATAGATCATATATTTAATAAAATATTAAAATACACACGTATCCTTGACTAATCGCACCCTATAATTTTCAAAAATTCGTATCCTATCGCCCCCACACCCACACCCACGCACCCATGCAACATAGCTTTCAAGCAGTTATCTGACCATTTTCGATGATTGAAACCTAATAATACGGATACTAATAGAAGAGTATCGTCGAGAGCTTTCTGAAAATAGTTTCGAATTGTTAATCGAACTCTAAATAATCAAGTTGTTATCCAACAAACTTTAAACTTATGTCTAATTTAATTATTTTGTAAAATTCATGTACGTATGTTTTTACCGAAATAAAAGTTTTAGTTATAAAATCAAATTTAGACAAAGTTTGCGTAGTTACACAATTCAATAAAACCTAGTCATTTTCACATGCATAGATTGAATTTTCGTTGGAATTTCCTCATTGCATTCCTATTATTATACGATTGTATATATTACCTTTCGACTTGCTTTTGGCTTAATAATTGCAATCCTAAACGTGCAGCCTGCGATTATAGGCTTATCGGAATACGTCATTTGGATTAATATATAATATAGCTTATTAGGCCTTTTACATATATTATTAGCTAATTAATTAGGCAATTTGCTTACAAAAAGGGTAATGTCGGTGGTGCACCACTGATATATTAATGTTATCAAAGACTGACTGACACCCATTTGGATTGTTCAGTTGATAGTGAAACTGAAGTTGAAACGTAAAAAAAAAAGAGTTTGAATTCTCGCCATTTTTTTATACTATATGTAGTATTTAGTGTTTTAATCAGTTTACCTCATTTGTTGTGTAATTAATAGAATATTGCATTTGTATGGTGTGAATTTATTCGGATGAGATCCTCTGTGCCACAATTTCTGTGTGCTACCGTGTGTCACTAAGAATTTTAATATTTTTAATAATATTTATTATAAAATAAAATTTTATTATCTCATAATACAACATGATTAACATTTATGAAAAAAATTAGAATTTTTAAAAATTATATACTATAATTTTGGAATATTTTGATTAAAAAGTGGTTGGTTCATTTCCGTCTAACATATCTTTCATATGTGTGTAGCACCATTAATATTACTAATTAGCACATATTTTAAATATGTAAGTTTATCACATATTCATTATTTCGTAGCACGAATTCTCTAGCACAAACATCACAAACACTTAGCACAAAACACACACACACACAAACACCTAGCACAACCTTCACGTAGCACACACAGCACAATCACTTAGCACAACTGAATATTAATCTGAACCATTGATCTAACTCAATCAAAGGCCCATATATATATATATATA
>JAYJMF010000027.1:525992-544522 GCA_036873715.1 Salvia sclarea | reverse complement strand
TTTGTTTGCCGCCCCCAATTATTGTTTTTAGTTGGCACTATTAGTTATTCGAAATGACACTTGTAATTATATAAAATAACACTTTTAGTGTTTCAAATTGGCATTCTTTCTATTATTGTTTTTAGAGAGGCACTATTATTTATTGGAAATGGCACTTGTAGTCATATAAAATGGCACTTTTAGTGTTTCAAATTGGTACTCATCATTATTAAAAATTGGGCTTTTTGTTAAAAAAAAAAAAAAAAAGTCAACGGCTGGATCAACGGTCAACGACCCTCGTTGACCGTTGACCCGATCGCACAGTGTGCGGCAGGTTGCACCAGAGTGTGCCTCTTGTTATTTTTGTGAACGTGATTCTTTGATTATTTATTTTTTAAAGATTATTTTGTATTTATTCATTGTAACCCTGTTGGTTGGTACTTCGTATAATCAAAATTCAAAATCCCTCCCATCTTCATCCTTTGTGGCTACATGAGTACGTACTTTTCTTATGTTTTCTTCTTCTTTTAATTATAAAAACATTTTTAGTGTCATATATTTATGAAGTTTATCTAAAACTTTACAATAGTGCACATAGACGAATATAAAAGAATTAGAGAAAAATGCTTATTTATCCAAATTTATAATAAAAAATTATTTTTACCAATTACTATAAAAATATGCACCTCATACCTAAAGTTATGGAAATACCCTCGATGGTGATAGTGTATGGAGACTAATTGGCGAGTGCTACACTCTCTCCAATAAATAGTGACTCTCTCCAATAAATCGTGGTTCTCGCCAATAACATGTAGCGCTCGTCAATTAGCCGCCATACACTATCACCATCAAGGGTATTTCCGTAACTTTAAGTATGAGGTGCATATTTTTATAATAATTGGTAAAAATAATTTTTTGTTATGAATTTCGTAGAACTCCCTATTCCCACAATCTATATACTCCCTCCGTCTCACTTGAAATGTTACAACTTTTTTATTGGATTGTTCTATCTAAATGGCACATTCCCAAAATGTCACAACTTCCTTAGAGCTCAACCATGTGCACTACTTTACAAAATGTGGGGCTCATACATTTTACATTACTTTACAAAGTATTTTTAATCCATGTGCAAAAAATGTTGTGCCATTTAGAGTGAGACGGAGGAGGGGGTATAATATCTATTGTAAAGTATAGTTTTCTATTTCTTGCTTGTGGAGTTGACATTTATTGGATTTCAGTTATTTGTAATAAAATCATAAATCTCTTCTTTTATAATGGAGTTGACACATAATCCATTAACACATACTCGGATATTTATATTAGCTATTATAATTTCCTCGATTTTTTTTTATCTAAAAAATATCATGGTTTCAGTTATAATAAGATTTATTTTTTCCAATAATTTTATACATAAATACATTAATTTTTAGAATATTACTGAAAATCGATTTTTATATGAACCGTACCCATAATATCGTATATACTCTTAGTATAATGCCTTTTATCATATAGCATGGTTTTTCATGCTAGTTGCAGTATTTCAACAAGCCCTAGTACAATTCAAACCACAAATATCAATCCAATTGTAAACAAAAAAACAAAAAAAGACATTCACATGAGTCCATGACATGAACAAATTTGATAGTAGTTAATTGCATCATTTTGAGTTCACCATGAAAACACCTCAGAAGCAACAGTTATTCAACAAAGTGAGAAAGAATCAAGGTGACTTGTAGTACTTGGTAGGAACGAAAGGCATTTTGGTGATGGATCCATCGTATGACTTCCCTCGTACGACGATCTTTAGCTTGGTGCCATTCTTGTGGTGTCCAGATTTGACATACCCCATGGCTATGTTTTTCTTGAGACAAGGGCTGAATCCACCACTGGTGACTTCGCCTATGTTCTGGCCCTTGTCGTCTTGGATCTCACAGTGACTCCTGGCTGGCGGGCCAGCAGAAAAGAGCCCGACTCTCCTGATAGATGGCCCTTGCTCGATCTGCTTCAGTATCACTTCTGCGCCCAAGAATCCGCCTTCTACCCTTCTTCGCTTCCCTATGGCCCATGTGAGTCCTGCTTCAACGGGAGTTATGTGTTGCTCCATGTCGTTTCCATACAAGCATAGGCCAGCTTCCAGACGAAGACTGTCTCGAGCGCCTAACCCTGTCAGCCTCACTTTGCCTTCAGATTTCTCCAGAATCGCCTTTGCCAGATCCACTGCATTCTCTGAAGGGACTGATATTTCAAAACCGTCTTCACCGGTGTACCTGAAAGTTTATCAACTTAACCAACTCTTTCTCTTTTAAGGCTTGCAGAAGTTTTACTTCATTTCTACTAATTTTAGATTTGAGTTTAAGAGCCTTGTAGCTCAATGGTATCTACCCCTCTTCCAACTTAAAAAATAAATAAATAAATTGCTGATTTTTCTATTTTCTTCTGATTTTCTGTGAGCAATAGTCAACATTTTGAAGTGAAAATATATGCATAACACGCAAGTGAAACTACAATTCTACGCTCATGGAATCTAGATTATTGATTAAAAGGGCAATCTCACACAGAGAGTCGGAGATAGAACTACTTTAGCTCAGTATATTGACCAAAGAAATTAATAGTCTTGTCTAAACTCTTATTTCAGCACAAGTATTGCATGTGATAATATCTGAGAGAGAGAGAGACAGACAGCATTAATATGTTAAAATATCAAAGCAAAGAGCTGAGCGGACATCTCAACATCACGATGGATGCTGCCAAGTTACCAGCATTCCTTATTCATTATGTAATTGCCTCAATGCATTTCAATTGATCTGGCATATATTGTGATTTAACTTTTATCAAATTTTCGATATAATAACATGACTGTTGCAGATAACTTCATTTTTACTAAGAAAAGTCAGCATTCCTAGAATCAAGATCACATGAATTATTAGAAAGAAAAAGCAATTAGCTTCAATTCTGATGGTTGAAGTCGACTTCTCATTTGCATATTTATGAAGATTGAAGACAGACCAAATAAAGCAACATACCCTGTTCTTGTGAGGTAGCAGACCGCGCCGTTGATATTCAACACCTGGAACTCACCAAAGTACAATTTGCTCAAATCTTCTTTCGTCAAGTACTGCAAAACCGGGGCAGCAAGGGGGCCCTGCACCAAGATATAAAAGAAAATTTAGATGGCAATCACTGGCTAATTAGTAATAAGCTTGAAATCAGCATAGTATTTCCACACATTTGGACTTGTTAGTTGTTTCTCATTTGACATATCATTCTCATGAACACTCTCCATGCTGCTCAACTTCCGAGAAACTTCACAAAATACATTGCAACATGCAAGAAAAATGGAACTACCACCATGCTGAATAAAACAATAGACAAAAGAATGTTTCCTCTTATTTGAAAATCCTAGAAAACTAATGCCAAAAGCATCAATCAGACATGTCACAGACCTCGATTATTATCTTCCCTATGCACAGAATAAGTACCTTTCCCACCCAATAGTTAAATAACAAGTATATAAACATAGAAAAGGAAAAATGTAGAGACTGACCTGGAGGGCCAAAAGAGAGCGCTCGTCATGGATATGCCAAGAAACATCACCACCTTTTGATGTGAATGCTTTCATGTGTTCCTCGATATGGGCAAGATCTTTGTCTCTGCATCCAGCATTCACAACCAAGTAAATGTGCTCATTAGTCACCTTTGTGATCACCGAATCATCGATTGCACCACCTTTCTCATTCGTAAATACAGTCAAGGTCCCTGTTCCAGGTGCAAGGCCAGCAACATCAGCAACCACGAGCTTCTCAAGAAAGGGGATGCAGTCTTTCCCTTTGAGACTCAGACCACACATATGTGAGACGTCAAAGAGACTGCCATTCTCCCTGCAGTTCAACGTTGAGTCCATAATCGAGTCCTTGTACTGGATCGGCATGCTCCATCCCGCAAAAGGGACCATCTTCCCACCATGGGCGACATGGAAGTCGTACAGAACTGTCTTCTTAAGGTCCGCCTCAGATGCAAAGCATCGACGAGCAGCTGTTTTCTTATCAGCCTGTGCCAAGCGGCGGGTAATTGATTGACCAAGTTGCCACAATCCCCCTCCCCTCATATTTTGAAGTTCCTAACTGCAAAAAAATGATGAAATTCTTACTGGAAAAGCATTTTCCCAAACCAATGCAGTATCAAGGTATTGATGTGATGATTTGATTACAAAGAAGATGACAACTCATCAAGAATAACATGACAAACATAAGCTCTTAATAAGGTTTAAAATCATGTCTTTTGGAATTAGTTAGTTAGCTTTGATTGCAGTGAGGCTTTACAGCATACAGTTCGTAGGCAACACAATTAACATAATAAAATCTACTGAATAATTGCAAAATCAACCTTTTTCATCAACAGCACAATCAAGAAATAAACAAAAGAAAACTTCAGCAAACAGACAATCTCATCAAATGTAGTATATATGGTGCAAATCAGATTATACGAATTATAAAACCAGATCCATTGCTAATCTTGATATTCAAAAAGAGTATCTCACCAACCAACCAAGAGAGAGAACATAGAGCAAAATTGACATACAGATGCGAATGAGCAAGAAAAGAAGACGATTTTGAAAAAAAATCATTTACGAAATGCATGCATCGTGCATTGAGATTCAATACAGAAAGAACATTTAGTACCTGAAGAACTGAAGGAGTCTCTTTTCTCGATAATGGTAATGTGGGAACCCAATCAAGAATCTCTACGATACATATATATAGGGAGAGAGAATAAACATTTTTATAAGGGAATTATTAAGCGGGTCGAAAGTGGGTTTTCCAATATAAATGTATATTTTTATAATGGATTTAGTGGGTGGAGGAGGCTTTCTCAGCATAGATGAAGACCCATCTTGAGTGAGTGGTGATACGATTTTCATTTTTCAATTACCCTTTCCCTCTTTGTCAGCTTCTTTGGTAGGTGATGGTGTGTTTTCCTTGGATACAAACAGTAAATTCGCTTTTTTGAATCTGATCCACCAACCAACCGGTGTCTAACGTCACTTAAAAAAGAAAAGAGTCATTTTTTTCCAAATATGATTTCACTTTTATTGTCCAAAGGCACTTGTTTTCTTTTAAGTTTGGTAGACACAAAGTTTTTTTACTTTTCATAGAACATAGTAATTTGTTATTCCGCCAAAAATTTGCCCAGATAAAATATATTCACTTAGAACTTAGAACTTCACCGCTCGTAAAAAAGTTGGAGGAATTGAGCTGAAAGAGACTGCACTGAGTCACTGACTACTGAAAGTAAAATTTGAGACCAATAAATTCTAAATTTAAGGGACCAAAATGAGATTGTCTGAAAAACATAAGGGCCAATTGTGATAATTCCGCCAAACGACGTCGGATGACTCTGTTTTCGGTAGCTCAAACAAATCAAAGTCCAAAACGCCAGGAGCCAGAAAAATCAAGTGCCTCTGCTTTTCAAATTCATTGTTGCGGCGATCTTCGGAGCCATTCACCGAATTCGTGGCCCCCATCGAACTTCTCTCTGATTCTTCTTCTATATCCACTTTCATTTTTACGCCAAAAACCATTTCTTGATCTTTTCTTTCTCCTTGTGATGTTCAATTTTGTTTTCTGATAAGGCTGTCCGTTTCTTGCTGTGCTGATGAGATTATCTAGACCTTTTTAAGGTGAGTTATCTTAAGTTATCCACAAAGTTCGTTTCTTTTTGGTTTGTCTGTTGGGTGGGGATGATGCGATCATATGTTATTTTGCTCTCTTGTTAATGCATATACTCCTCTTCTTGGACTCATATTTTTATTGGCTAATCCTACTTATTATGATGTTAAAGAAACATGCTAGTAGCAATTGAATTTATAGGTCTACTTAACTTGAGTTATTATGGTTTCCACTGAAATGCTATTTCATGTTCTGTTGTGCTGCTTGGATGCTGAAAATGAGTGGAAGCAAAGGTTGGACACAGCAAGATTTCATGGTTATTTGTGAGAATATCATTAAACATGTTGGTGTTATTAACGATCTTGATTTAATGCCCAGTTGAGTGATTCTTGAGCTAAATTGTGGAATTATAGTGTTTTATGGAACTTCATTTGTTGTTTCAGGTTGAAGCTCTTGGTTCGACTATGTTGACAGTTACATTTAGCAGTTGCCAAGCACATATGGACACGAACTTGCTGCAAGAACCTACTAATTCCAAGTTGATGCATCCAAATCCCTTGATTCATGCTTCCAATTCCAAGTTCAACAAGGGATGGTCAAACTTGTCTTGTTCCCAAAGTTTCAGTAATCAATTGAAACTGCAGAATTTCTCCCACCAAATCACCTCAAGGAGGTGGCTGGTGAGTGTTTTCCTAGCAAATAAAGAACATACATTTCTAGAAGAATAAGTAGATATCTTTGGTTGTGATTGACTTGTACCATATTTCTGTGTACTTCTAGTGCCGTTCTCAAGATTCCATTTCTCCAGAAAATGAGTACCGATCATCACGTAATATAGCAATCAGTTTGTTCAGGCGATACCGGAATTTTGTTGAGCGTGGAGGAGGTGACAACTTGAAAGTATATTCTATAGTTTGCCTTTTGGCCTCTTGTTAGGTTATTTCATTGTTTTTGTACTGGACAAGATGCTAATAGTATGATGCTTAGGAGTTCATCAGGGCTGGTGTTAATGCATATGAATTGGGATGCACTGACGAGGGCTTGAGGAAAGAGCTTACTGATATGAAGGAAACCGGTGTTGAGATTGAGGCAATGCAAAGCTATGGTGGAAATACTGGTCTCAAGTCCAATATTATCTCCCGGGAAGTGAGTCACTTTATAGTTTCATTACTTCCTGATCGACATAAGACGTTCCTTTTTCTTTTTTAAACACACTATGCCATTTCCATCGTCGCGGGTGGCAACAAAACCTTTTTCCTCCTAAATATCTCTTGGTTTCTTGTGTGGGATTATACTTGTATTTCGGAGTTTGCATCCCATAATTTTTAGAGAATTGATGAGCTATGATCAATGCCACTTGCTTCAGGTTGATGAATGTATTATGTGGCTGAGCATTGTGTTTATAACTATTCTTTGCACACCACAACCAACCGTTGTCCGATGGTCATCCAGCCCTCCGGTGTCAGAGAAAATGTTGATCCATTGGAAGGGCTTCTGTGCAATCATAGCAAATGCCTACTACTTGAGAGGAATGGCCTGGTGAGATCCTGCTATGTTTTCTGTCTTTGTGTTGATGACAGCTCTTGCGTGCGTTTCTTCAATCGAAATATGTTATGCATCCATTCTTTACATTCAACTGATTATCACTAACCATGACTATCTTCTTGTTCACTAAGATGAAACTAAGAATACTGTGCTTTCCTTGCATATATGACTTATCAAGGCTCCCGGTGAAGACTCTCCAGTTGGAGCAAATGGCAGTTACGGGTCGTGCTGAAGAACCATCGCTCGTGGCCAGCAGAATGAGACTAGTATTTAGCACACTTGAGGTGGGTTTTCATATCTCTAGTTCTCAACTTATGATAAATTACCCAAAGATTGAATTTACTGAGCTTTTTAAGGAACACGTGAACCCATCTCTCGCTACTAATCAATCCTAATGTTGCTTCAGTCTAATCAATTCTTGCTGTCGTTGCAGTTTGTGAGCCCACAGTGGCCAAGAGTGTGATATGATGATCATCCAATGTGAAGCTGTATTCTGCAATCCTGCTCGTCTACGAAGATGTAATTTTCTGCTACATACTGCATACTAAAAAGATTGCTCCGGAGGTGAAGAGAATTACCAACTATTTCATGTATCCAAATAATACAACCTTAGAAATTGCATCTTCCCTCAGTTTCGTATCTTGTACACAAGGATAAATGTGCTTTAATTGATTACGTTCACTCAATGTTTTGCCCAAAAAGAAAACAAAATTGACTAACATCTTTGGCTCTTTGTTTCCGTATATTCCAAATACAAACTCAAAAATGAAACGCAAACAACTAGGTCAAAGCTAACAAGCTAAGATATACAACATCAAGTAAGTCCAGCAACAATGTGATTGACAGTAATCTTTCATGATTTTGTAGACAAGATCTGGGATGTATTGGTTTTCAGGTTTTTTCTAGCACGCCAATGAACAGCTGCAGCAGTTTCCGACGTTCCCATCTGGTATATCAAGAGCAGAATTATATGAAAGATGAGCATTATATAAGATGAAATCAACCATAAGTAACATTAGGCGCATCTCACAAATTGAATTGTTCATCAAAGTTAGCAATTTTAACACCTTTTCGGCTATATAATCTGGGGGAAATTTTCTCTTATGTGATTTATGTATTACAGCATATGGTGTTTATGGTTGAGAAAAGAAACATTCAGTATTTACCTTTATCTCCAAGCAGTGATAGTCACGCCATAGGCTTGAATCTTGGTTATAAGTTGTAAGTGCAGATTCATACAACTTCCTAGCATTCGTCAGACCAGTCTTATCACCAGCTGATGCAAGGTTCGACTCTAGCTCGATACAATCTCTGTATATTTTAAGTCCCGGATGAGGTAAAGCAATAAATCTGCAGTTGCGACAAAGGATATAATATCAGTGCCCATACTGTGAAATATGTTGTGCCAGCCGTATAATGCTGAAAAGAACAAAAGATAATACAACAGAATCACCTCTTATACATCTCTCTTGCACTTTCAACTCCATCCCTTTGAAGTATATAATTTAAAATTGTGGATGAGATTGAAAACCCACCATCACTACCACCATCTTTGGCCAATAATAGAACAGACATCTCCACAAGCTTATCAAAATAGCGTCTCTGATTTGCAAAATATTTCAGCCCCTACAACAACAATTGTAAGTAAAGGCCACCAAGTTACAACACGATTTGATAAATTAATTGAGATCAATAAGAGGCATGCACATATAGCAACCTTAAGTGAGAGATTAAACATTCCCAATCTAGTGCAGAATAAAGCTTTGGAAATTTGAAACACCTCTAATCAAGGAAAGAAAAACTTAAAAAGAAAATAAAGTTGATTAACTATTCTTCTAGGAAAAAATACTTAAAAAGAAAATAAAGCATTAGAAATTCCAGCATACCATAATCCACATGTTCTCTGCTTCCACAACACTAAGCTTCATCAGAATATTTCTCAGCATTTCAAAGATATAGAGCAGATCAGCCTTGCTCGGTGAGAGAGATTTATTCTGAATACATCTCATTTCTATGGTGAGTCGTAAAGTCCATAAATTCACTGCATCTGGAAACTTTCCAGAGCAGAGCTTTTCCGCGAGCATCTTTGCTTCATCCAATTTACTCAAGTGCAAAAGGTATGAAACATGTTGACAAGCAAGATCTTCATTAATGCAGCCAAGGCTCTCAGCATTCTCAAATACTTCACGAATATGCAAAACAAGCTTAACAGCAGGAGCAGGAGTGTCAAGTTGAATGACAGCTTCTCCATCCCTATTCACTGCTTCCATGAGGAACTTTAAGTAAAGTTCAGCCATGATAGGTGATGGCATAGACTTCAAACCCTCCACATAAACCTACAAAGGCACAAGATGAACATTGAGTACAACTAGAGACTAATAGTATAAAAGAGTATCAGACAAGAATAATACTCAAGAGGACCAATATGCTAGTGTGGAGTGTGGCTAAATCAATAGACAACTTTTTAAGGTTTGGGAGAAAGATGCTATTGCATACATAAATTTCACAGAAATATGTAATTTCATGCTACACTGACAGCCACAAGAGAAAGAGGAAAGCATGTGATTACATAATTCAACATATTCTAGCAATATTCATGAATCAGAACAAGTAACGACACATAAGCAGATAAGCTCCATCAGCGTTGCTAGCTGAAAGTTAATACCTGAACTGCTCTGCCTAACTGCGCAGGATTTACTCCCTCGGCATCACGAATTTCAACTCTAGCAAGCCAATCCCAGTACTGAGGCTCCTTTGAAAAATCCTTTTTCATGTCATCGAGTATCTTCTTCCGCATTTCTTCTGAACTAACCAACTCTGTCACTTCAAGTATAGCCAGAAATCGAGTTCTCAGACTGAAGGCAGTAGGTAAGGCTTCAACTGCACCGCTATAGATAGTATCAAGAAGGTTCAAGCCATGCTCCCTGAAGACATCGAGCTTTCCCTCTGAATCACCATCTTGAGAACCAAATCTCTTATCAAGATCCCCATTCTCATCCAGTGACATGAACAAGTCCTGGTTCTCATCTCTCCATTGTTTCTCATCAGCATTCTTTTTGGCACGAGCTACATTTCCTTTACCCTCCCCTAAGGCAATCTTTCGGGCTTTCAACTTGTTAAGATATGTGAGTTCCATGCGAAGATACTCCACCCATAGGTCCTCAGAAGTTGGGCACGATCTCAAACCATTTTGCATTAGAGCACGGGCAGCAGCAACATTTAGATTGCTGTCGAACTCCCAAGCTGCAGCATATATCCACACACCAGGTACTTTTGGATGGAATCTGACCAATTGAGCTAGGGCCTAACATAATCACACCATAGATAAGAAATCCAATAAGGGGGAAGCCATGGCATTCTAATTCAAAGAGGATAACGCCTAAAGGTAACAGAAAGAAACTAAAACTGCAGAAAATTAGTACCTAAATACCTACATTATCAACTTGTTTGAAAAGTGAAGCTTTTTATCAGCTACAACTAAGTAAAAGCAATAGTGAGAAAGCTTGTACAAAGAATGAAGCAAATGCAACATATTACCTTTTTCATTCTGCCGTGTCCTCGTGCTCTACAAAATTCGAGGTACTGAAACCAGAGCTCAATATCTCCCTTAAACCGGTTGGTGGCGAGGTGGTAGATGAGGAGAATCCTAGTGACGCCAGCGAAATCAGAGATGGTCTTCTTGGATTTGTCACCGCCGGATTTCCTTTCCAAGGCTTTTTTGCGGAGGGAGCGGAGAGCGTCGAGCTGCTTTTCGTAGTCTATGTAGGCCAAGAAATCTGCCTTGAGGGGACTAGGTCGTTTAAGACGATACTCGAATTTGCGGCGCATTTTGACAATCTCGGCTATCTCTCGACGGCTGAACAAACCGCGCCGTTCTAGGTCGTCTAGCTCGTCGAGCATGCGCTCGAGCTTGAATTGGACGACGTCCGCCATTGTAGCTGAACTCCGCGTGCTCGTTAGTTACTTTGTCGACGACGACGGCGGCGGTCTGTCTGCGCGGGACGAAGACGAAGAAGAAGAAGAAGAAGAAGAAGAAGAGGGAAATGTTAACGGGCTGCCAAGGCGGGCTCGACTAGGGTTTAGTGTTTCAATAATTCTATGGGCTCCGTATTTGGGCTGCTTCCACAATCAAAATATATTCGCCCTAATTAGTTTCGTTTTAAATTTTATAATTTCGCTACGGATGTACAAATATTTTCCACCTTGTAAACAAAATGATCAAATAAATCATATACTATACTCTCTTTTGTAATTTTAATATCATCAAAAATTAGTAATTAAATATAATATCTATATTTTCTTTTAAATTGGAACCCAAATATTGTTTTAGCCATCTTTTCCAAAAACGACAAATCATACAAAAAAACTTTTATCTTGTAAGAATATCCAAATTCATAAATTAATCCTATGAATCATAATTTATTTTGATAAAAGTCTCGAAGTGTGAGTATGATGGCTTAGTGATAGAAGATTAATGTCTAAAGTCAAAGGACAAAGTAAAAGTCCTCTGTGATGAGCCTTTAAAAGTTACTTGTATATTGATAAAATAAAAAAAATCGACACGACATTGAAAAATCTCATCCGTTAATTATTTTTAGCTCCGGATTCAACTATCAAACTATAAAAGATTAATCATTCCATTAAAGTAAAATGAGAGGATAGTGCCACATCACCCCTAATCCATCTAGAATCCCTCCATTTCAATATCCCTTTTTTATGTTTTTTTGCATTTCTAATAATTTCAAATGCAAAAGTGAGAAGTCAAATTATCGAACAATCCACATCACTGCATTAAGGGGTAAGATGAACTTTTAGTTATTAATTAAGGGCATTAACTACAAGTCATGGGAGGGGATCGAATAGAAACCTTCCACATTCTGTTAATTAGGAACCTCCGTTGATCCAGATTAATCTTTCAAATCTGACATGTTTTTTTACTAACAAAATAATGTTTTATTTGTAGTATACTTTTTTACGTGTTGAATAATGCTTTCAATTTTATGATGCTTTTTAATATTATAATATTTTTTGATTAACATTGTTATGTTGGATCCTAGTTCCTAGAATAAGGAGAATTTGTAGATCCCCACCCTAGTAGTCATAACCAACTCGTAAATGGGGCATTAAGAACCCTTACGGAGTTGATACAACTTTAACCACGTCACCAGGTGCACCAATATCATCACCACCATCGTCACCGCCGTCGCTGTCGCTGCCACCGCCGTCATGGCTCTTGCCACCACGTTTGTTGCTCCCAATGCCACCAGTTCCACTCCCAGCCCCACCACTCGAGCCTTCCCCGCCAGCAAATCCGCCGCTGCCAAACCTCCCTCCGCCGAAGCCCACCCCAGCGCCGCCTCTATATCCACCGAAGAAGCCAGGATAAGGGCGGAAGTGCGGCCGGAAAAACGCCATCTCCATGTCAGCCCCACTCCCGTGGAGCGGCATGGTCCTGCCATTGATGGCGCTCACAAAAGCTGCAATAGCAGCCGCTAGGAACACAATCTTGATCGCCATGTTCATTTTGTTTTTCTTAGTATTGAGTATTTGATAGTGGATGAAGAAGATGGGGTTGAAGGCATGCTTTATATAGCCTACTAAAACTCATCCCACATCTGTTTGTTCAGCTACTTATTACTTGTTACCCATCATCGAATTCCGCACTGCACTGCACTACCCTCAAATTTGGTGAACATTTGTTGGGAAACAGGAAAAGCAACGAAATTCTTCCGCATCAAGACTGACTAGCAATTGCAATTGGGGTAAATGTGGTACAACATTAATTCTTGTCAAGAATAAAATGTAAAAAAAAAAAAAAAGTGAGAGCTCAAGTTGAGCTGCTCCGGTTGGCCCTAATTATAAGGTGAGTCACCCTCTCGTGACGATGAATTAATGCCGGGGTTTCACAAAGGTCTGGTGCGATGGCCTCTTGCCCGCCCACAAAGGAGAGCGTTTTTGGGAATGGGAAGCTCATCTCTGTAGGATCTGGATGAGGTGTAAACCTTAAGATACAACTGCTGCCCCAAATACTGCCTCGCCCACTCCTCGGATCTTATGTTCCACATTCCCACATTGTCCAACGCTACGTATATCGCAGTCCAAGATCTCGGATACACCTACATTGCATCACAAATTAGTCCAACCCAACCCAAACCAACACCAAAAACCACTGCTAGCTCACCTGAGTTGTGCAGCGTGCAATCGTGTCTCTCAAGTTGTAGCGCGATCTGCTTGCTGGGCTCCACTGCCCTCCATCCATTCTATTTCATTTACTTAGTTAGCAAAGTAGGAAGAAGAAGAAGAAGAAGAAGAAGAAGAAGATGGTGATGGTATGATGAGTTCTAACACTGTATTTTGAAACTCACCCAACAACAAAGAAGGAATATCCATCAATGTGCCATGACTGCACATAATTCTCCCAATTCTGGAACACGATCTCCACATAATCCCGGTAGTTGGCTTGCATGACAGAGGTGGCAAGATAGGCGTTCCCAGAATTAGGTCTGTCGGAGATGCTTCCGATGCTATACACACCTCCGATGTTGAAGTAGTCCGCCAACTTCAAGGGGGTGTCGGGGGAGATATACGACACACCATTCACTGCATATCTCTGCTTTCCATTGATATACGGAGCAGAGTTTGCAAGAATGATGGTCCTAACCGGCTTCACCAACCCATAATGGTATGAGCCTTGTGGATTTGGTCGGGGCCCACTTGCTGTCAGGTTCCGGCTGTTGCACCAACATCCAAACATCAGAATCTCACCTTCAAAAGATCCAATCTTTACTAGAATTGCAATAGAATGTGAGAGTTTAATTACCGGATGGATCTTGCCTGGTTCAGTGACCATGCAATCTCAGTGGTGGGTCCACGAGGGGGGTAACCGGAGACTTTTGTAAAGGAGTTGCGGTAGTGGAGGACAGCGGTGGTGGTGAGCACTTTGGAGGTGAAACGCGATGAGGCCACAACGTAGTAGTCCTTTGCTGGCTGGTTGGCTGTGACCAAGACTGAATAAGACTGGCCTAGATGGACGTCCAGAGAGGAGTAGATATTCTGGACTGTGTGAGATCCTTCTACTTCCACCAGCTTCATCAAGTGCCCTTGAATCCTGAAGTTAAGGGACGTCACAGTCCCAACATTCGATATCCTGAACCTGTACGTTTTACCTGCAACAAAATGTAACTATGGATTCATAAAGACTGAAATTGCTACTACTTTCGGTTCAATTAGTCGATTTAGAAGTTGAGGGTTACCTTGTTCAACAGTGAATGTGTATCCATTCCAACCACGTCCGTTGATAATGAGGCCATCGGGGAAGGGAAGATTGTGACCACCATCCACGAAATATCTCAGTTGCTGCAAGAAACAGAATAGGAAACCATTATTTGTGAGAAATCGTTCCATCAATTCCACTCAACACAAATGCTGAAAGATTGGCTTACTCTCTGACTTCTCTTGAACCAATCCCCAGCAAGGACGACATGATCCCCAGCAGGCGGAGGGTAAGGTACGGGAATTTGAGGGCGACTGTAGACTTTGATGCTTCCATATCCTCCAGCAGTCTTATGGATTCCAAGTGATGGGAAGTAGAAGTAAGTGCCAATCTGATCTTTTGCTTGGAGGGCATAAGTGAAGTTTCTACGAGGCATGATCGGACAGTTTGTGCCGGACACTCCATCCTGCCAAGAATTCCTTCTCTGCTGCAACCCGTTCCTGTCAAAGATGGTAGAAATTAGAATACTGCACAAGAGCTGCTCAGCTGTGAAAAGTGAAAAATGCAACTATATGCACTTGAAATAGAGCCTAACTCAGGGGGAAATGGTTGGCTTTTTTATCTACAACAGATAAACACTAAACAAGCTTCATTTTAAAGTTATCAAACTCGTTCAGCAGTGAAGATACTTTCCTATAACCAAGAAACATCAGTCAATGACTCCATGTTTAAGTTTACTCTGAAACATATACATTAATTTCAATGGTATTATTCCAATAGTGAATCAAGAAAGGTATTTAATATATTGGCACAAACACCCTGGCCATACACACTATTCCACTTACAGTTGTGTCTCGTGGATACATGCTTATTCACTCATACTATATACAGTAAAAATAAAAATATGTTATAATGTCAGAGATCAATAGATCTAGCACGTGCGAAGTGGCGACAAGCATAATGGACTAATTAATTTCTGTAGCCTAAAAACATGATTGAGCTTTACTTCAAATTTCAAAGGCAGTGTTAATCACAAACATATTACAGAACTATAGCATCTTTCCACTGTTCTTGTTGATAGAAGAGCTAAAATATTCTTCAAGAAATTAATTTTTAGGCCAAATTATAAGATAACCAATCAAAATGCTAAACCTAAGATCTAGGCCAAAGACAACTAGTCCTTTAATTCTAAGCAAACGGCGTATTAATAATGGCATAGATCTAACTTTAAAACTAGTGCCAAGATTTGGGAAATATTGCATTGCCAAGTGTGATATCTGAAGGTGTTAAACAGCATTAAATGCGACAATAATCAAAGAGAAGAGCGCAATTGGTGAAGAGATAGCAGTTACCAGGAAAGGAGAAATGGCTCGTTTAAGTAGTTGTAGACGCTGATAATCAAGTTATCATTGGTGACGCAGTCGATCGTCGGTCCCGGAAACTGGCCGTTTATGAGAATTCCCTGCAAAGCACATTTCCCAAAAAGTTGAGAGAAATCCAAGAAACACACACAGAGATTGAGGAAGAAGGCGAAAAATGGGACCTGTTGTTTGACGCCGAGAGGATAAATGTCGCCGTAGGTGATTTTCCAAGTATAGAATCTGTAGGGATTGTCGGCATTGACGGCGTGTAGAGAGAGCAGCAGTGCGAGGGCGGCGATGAGAGAAGACGCGCCGGCGTAGCCTCTCATAGTGCTCTCTTTGAGAATCTTTCTGGTTTGAGAATATGCGAAAACAAGTAGTTACTCTTTTTCCCCTTTCTTGAGAATGAGAGGAGAAAAGGAGTGAGTGGAGAAAACAAATGTAATGGGGAAGGACGTGTATATATAGTGTGTGAGTTGCGTTGCAGGGAGCTGGGAGAGAGGGAGGGAGGGAGGGAGGGGCCTTCGCTTCAGTGTAAATGTCTATGATGAAATGACGGGTTTGTCCACTCACGTGCTGCTGCTACTGCCCCTACCCGGCTATGGTGCCACCACCGCTGACACCTTTTGTTTTAATCACATATTCTCCATTACTTATTATTATAGTGCAAATTCGCAGTTTATTGACAAATTCAATGCAGACTACGGTTAAGAAAGTTTTAAATATAAAGCATTGTAAGGTTAACAATTCTTTAAAATACGCATATGCATGGATTGATTACTTTTCAAGTTCGTCTAATTTTCATAATATAACTTATTTTTCGACTTTAACATATTAATATTCATAAATATTATACTGTGGTTTTTAGAAGTATATTGGATTTGAACAATCGTGCCGGCAGATATATAGCAATACCAAAATTCACTTGTTAGCTTTAATGAATAAATCAAAGAAATTCTATATTAATTTACGTCTGTTTATGCAGTAACAGGTATGACAAATATTGAGTCGTCTAAAATTTTAAAATAGAATAGGAGTATATCTATTGAGTAGATTTTTTTTTAAGTGCTCTCAAAATAGAATCAGTTAAAACTGTATTTTAAATCCGAAATTTGGACAAATTAATTAATTTCAGGTGTACAAAAACATCGGAAGCGTTGGTTTACATTAATTTCTACTGTGAAATGACTTTGTCGATTGCTTCAATTGCATGCATCACATTCAATCTTTTTATAACAATAATTCTATGTTGCGTTAAGAAGTTTAACAAAAGCCGAATAACATGGTTATCATAGGCTCATAGCCTCCCTTAATTCATTACAATTTATTACACGGCCGCAAACATAACTTCATCACATCGGTAATTGAAAAGAGATGTAAATAATTCAAACAAGATCATTATTAACCAATTAAAAACTTGTTAACAAATTATAAGAGCGATCTTCTGCAATCAAAGAAGCATTAATGATCAAAAGTAACATAATATTTACTCAAAATTTCTCACACTTTTTAAACAGTTGAATTACACAGGAACATTTATTTTTTTTTCCACTTTTTGCAATTACAACATCTCACCACGAACAATACGGTATTATTTTTTAGTATAAATAAACAGAAAAATCCACCATTAATCTTTTGTGTGAAGTGAATAGGCACGATCGACAATGCACACGTTGACTAAGAATGAGAAAAGAAGTGAGAGTGGGCCACATACATTAACATTATACAGCAAATATGACTTATCCAAACACCTTCAAACATTAATGGTGGAGAATTTACAATACGCGGTCGATGAGTTGAGCCTTGATTAACGGGGTGAAAAAGCATGTGATTTCAATTAGTGTCCAAATTTTTCTTCTCCTTTTTTAATTATATATTTCCATGTTAGTTTAAATTTGGTGTTAGAACATGTATGTAATGATTAGGTCGACGGTGGCTGTCATCCCCATATTAGTGGAGAGATCGATGGGAAAGAAAAAGAAATCCAGAATTGACCAAAACCCGTTAGGCCATGCGCAGCGGCGCGCTCGCAGAGTGCGCGTGGGCGCCGCGCTCGCCAAGCGCGGTAGCCGCTGCCAATCGCACGACTTGCGTCCGCAAGCGCCGGCCTCTCCCACTCGCGCCTTATGCGCGCAACGTATCACCTCTTGATTGGTCAACGGTATATCCGTTGACTTTTAACAGTTTTTTTGATTTTTTTTATTTAAAGAAAAAAAATTAGATTCTTTCCCTATAAAAATACCCCTCATTCCTACCCATTTTTTACACCACTTTTTACATTTCATTTCTTCATTTTCTCTTGCATTTCTTGTTTTTTTGTTCTCCAATCAACCAAAATCATGTCGGGGGTTAATGTATTTTTTAATATTATTCTATTCAATAAATGTAGTAGTATTTTAAAATTATGAAATAAAATTATAAAATTTTTATATATTGTGAATTACATTTAAAAAAAATAAAAATAAATAAAGAGCTCCAAGGATGGAGCTTGCTGCTGTAGGAAAAAGTGACAAAGACTTGCAGAGCTCCAAAAAGTGACAGATAACTCCATTTGAAGCTTCCTGCTGCGGATGACCCTAGTTAATTAGTTTCAAGCCTTTTTTCATTCATTCCATAATAATCAATAATCATAACCACCATAACAGAATTTGGCAAACACCACAATGACCACATTTATAGATAGATTTTCTCAGTGGCGTAGCCAGGATTTTCAATATGGGGGTGCGGAAAATAAATAATTACACAAATATAAACTTGAAAAAAAAA
>JAYJMF010000027.1:512479-525892 GCA_036873715.1 Salvia sclarea | reverse complement strand
CGTAACCTTGGGCATGTGGTGCATGTTCCTTATATTTTTGGGCAAATATAATTGTTCCTTATATTTTTGGGCATAAATGCATAGGGCTCTAATTAAATCCTGTTGAGACGATGATGATAATGATGGGCTTCCATCCAACAAGGGCTTATTTTAACAAAAAATGTGAAGAAACCAGGTTGGGCCCACAAGTCAATTCTTATTTGGGACCACGTGGGCCCATCCTCAAAGGCCGGGCCGGCCTACGACTTATTAAAATCACACAATGAGATTGCCATGTAACCTAAAAACTTTCTTCCCAACTTCTTTTCTTCAATCACCAAATACTATAGTTTATTCGTGCCAACAAAACCAGAAACGATATTCATACAATCGAACTAATAAAAGTAAAACTAGCAAATTTCACAATATTGCATTATACTTATCTTATTTCATCTGAACCACTTCCACTACTAAATTTACTTTAGATGTGACCGCAACGTCATTTCTTGGTCGCCCTACGAAAGCTATGAAACCACCATGTGGGCCCATCCAACAATCAAAAGAATTACGACCCTTTCCAACTCTTTCCAATTGCAAAAAATGTAAGTTCACTTCAATTTTGAAAAATAGTTACTATAACCGAGGATTTAGAAAAGAAAAAAGAAAAATATTAGTAATTCAATATATTAATGATGAAGATTAAACAGATTGAAATGCAAAAATATTTTTATTACGCGCCATAATTTCAGCCAAACAGTAGAAGATGTTTAAGAAGCAGCCTAATAATAAGATGAGCAAAATATGAGATATGCAGACAAGTGGGGTTGACAAAGACAGTTTCACAAAACAATAATCCAAAGGCGATTCGATTGCCAAAAATCTAGAGTCCCTACCAATAGGAGGAGCCGATATGATATATTCGACTACTGAGATGTAGAAGTGGTGAACAGAAAACGTTTCAGCTATTATTTTCACTTGGAAAACTTCATTGCATAATATTGTTGTCAATACAAGGAGCCAAGTTATTAGAACCATATTGTTTTATGATTGCGTTGTATTTTCTGTTCCAAATTAATAAACAGATATGGAACTAGCGACTAAACCTGTACAGAAGTGTCTTTATCTTTTCTCACTTGCGTGCAGCATGGTAGAGCTCCAAGTAATCAAGGGCGGGCCGGTTCCACGACCAATCTTGCTCCATAACGCACTTGCACAATGAATTGAACAACTCCCTCTTGTCGTACCAAGCAGTTATTGCTCTAAAATAATAAATATTCTGTGAGTTACCATCGTACTCGTAAACAAACAGAAAAATAAGCAGATGGAGGAAGTGCAGATGATTGACTCTAAAATCCTACATGATCATCTGAAGATGCAAATTGTATTCCTTGGAAAATATAAAACCGCCACACAATACTCATGGTACATTCTAGTAAAGATAAGAGCAGGGGAAAAGATTCATCACAAAACAATTCCTAATGATAATTAAAAAAGAAAAAAGCTTTCAACCAAAGAAAGGAGAAGAATAAATGTGTGAAATCAGAAGGCAAAACACAAGCAAAGTCTCCAAAATATATAGTTAATCTGTACCTATTCAGAGCATAATCTACACCTCCTGCATCTGCTCCATCAAAATTAAACCCATTTGGTTGAAGGCCTTGTTCTTGTGCCCTTTCTTTATCATGGTCAACATCATAAACAGTATCATAGAGTCCTGCAGGGGTAAAAATCGGACTTTGAGGCTCTCAAACAGAAGCAAAATCCTCCATACATGCTAAACCAGTCATTTAACGAAATTAAGCATACTTTCACTAGCAATTACAAGAATATTAGAAGTCTCTTCTTACAGGTCGCATATTAACAGGCAAGAATATGCAGAGCTTTATTTTCCACAAAACAATCGGTTTGGACTCATTAGATCTTTCCTTCTAAAACTATTTAATCGGACAGTATAAAAGGTAGGTAAATGTGGAACTTTGTGAAAAGTGAAAACAGCTGACAACAGAATTTTTGGGTTGAGGAAGAAATTAAACTGAACTACCCAATTAACATTGCCAAATAACCCCTATATCACTCTAGATAATTTTATGTTGTTTCTTGGGATGAAGAAAGGGAAGAGGAGTTTGATCTTTACCTTCAGCATGTGGGGGTCTAAAACATAACAGAAAGAAACACCATACAGTAAGTATACCACAAAAAATATTGGAAGTGAGACTCCACTTCATATGGTTAAGATACAAGAAAGGAAAATCACATTCCACTTAATCACCTCCAGTTTTGCGCACAACAGGGACTGAACCGTATCTCATGGCTGTGAGTTGAGTTAGTCCACAAGGTTCAAAAATTGAAGGGACGAGAATAAAATCTGCACCAGCATATATCTGCACAACAATTGAATTGAGAATCAAAAGTTAAGGTGGACTTGAAGCACATATAAAGTAATACCAACATAGAGGAAAAGCAGCTGAACTCCATGAGTAAGTACCAAGTGTGAGAGAGGCTCATCATATGTCAGACATAGGCGTGCACGATCAGTATGTGAAGAATGCAGTTGATTTGCCAAATTAACAAAATCATTCTGAATCCTAGGATCAGGAGCTGAACCCAGCAGGACCACCTATAAAAGAATGCTCATTAGCAGATAGAGTTGTCACGTAAAGATTGTCGTAATTCATAAAAAAATGAGCCTTTCATACACAGATGCCATCCACATTACACAAGTACTGATTCAAAGTAATAGCAGTTGGTCAATAAGGACTTTCATGTCCATCATCAATTAATGCAGTATGAGGAAACATTGGAAAGTATATTACTTGTTCTAAGTAATGGTTGCAGGAGTAAATAAAGAGAGAAGTAGACAAACTTGTCCATTGCGTTCCAGGGTTCGCCAGATTGCATGTTTGATGAGGTGGATCCCTTTCTGGTGAGTCAGTCGAGTAATGATTCCTACCATGGGCAGATCAGCCTTTTTCAGCCCAAGTCTTTGCTGCAAAGCTTCTTTGGCAGCTCGTTTGCCTTCGACGACATTCTCTGAAGTATAAGATATCTGTAAAGGCATGTATGGCATTTGCATCAGAAAAGGAAAATCTTCTTTATTTGAAACTGCACTAAGATATAGTCTTCTATATTTGATAAATGAGGTCAATACGCATAGCAACAGCTTTAGCACAAAACATTTGTCCTTCAGGTACTCAACTTCCATAACTAGGGTTGTAGATTTAAGAATGTAAGTAGTTTATATATTTGTACATCCGGTTTGTAAACATATTGACTCATATAACTCAATTACATCCTATTACTATTCAGGCATATCATCTAAAAAGAAGCAATCCTATCTAAACACATCATCAGCCATATTTCGGGTGTCGAATTCAACCTCCATTTAGACCACATGCTTTCTAAGAAGATAAACAATGTCTCTATTTCTAAAATCTGGTTTGCTTCCACAATGGCAGTGACTTGTTTCATGTACTTCCCAGAATAGAACTACATCAAATATAAGGGGAAGGCCAGAAAGGGCACTTAATTCCCAAACCTCCCCCCCTTCCCCTCTTCTTTCTCTCTTATTGAATGGTTGCTAGGATAGGTAAAGTTTGCTCCAGGCATTTATGGAGCAGATAGCAGCACATCAGGGAAGCCCCCCCCCCTTTCTTGCTCTCTTGTGCATTGGTTTTGGAACGGGCAAAGGAACAACAAAAATGTTTTAGTGCTTATGCTTTGATATGATAGCACTATGCATTGGATTTCACTTGTATCCCATGAGGTGATCCTTTTTCCTTAAAATTACAGCATGTAAAAGTGGAATTAGAGTATTTCTATATACAATAAAACCACAAGAAATTAACATACCACCTACATGAAATCCCATCAACCCCACCCTAGTACAACCCAATTCCCTTATCCTATAGTCCAGGCTTTCCCTTCTCAATAGTATCCACGTCGAACAGTCAGTTCATTTCTCATATTAATCTGAAATATCACAACAGTTGAAGCAAGGCAGCATGTCTTTCCAATCCGTGCATTCAAACTATAAAGCAACTTTCATACTTCTGAAGGTAACTAGATGGAAGCAATTTACTTACAGGAAGGAACTTATCATTAAATGGATCCCATATGTCTGGGTCAATTCCATTTAGGATACCATGAAACTTGTAAAGATGAGGAGCAATTACAGGATTCCCAGAAACTTCCCGGGAATAAGTTGGTGATACCTGTAGGAAAGCGTAAAAGACAAACACAAGATTAATACAGCCAAACACTCTGCTTCCATTTGCTAAGATTATAATCGCTGAACAAACTAATCAAGCCTCGTGTGGAAGTGTTTCTTCATTGGAGGATCCTCAGAAACTTACCGTTGTAACCTTGTCTGAGAAAGCCACGGCTTTCCCAATCAATTGAGCTCCAAATTCAAGGTTGTGTATGGTGAAAACAATGCGGGCTTTACTGAGGCCATAATGCATATACTGTTCTTTAAACAACCATGCAACTGGAGCGCTAGACCAATCGTGACAGTGAATTATATCCTGGTATCAACAGAAAAACCTTTTGATCAGTTGCCAAGAGAAATAATATATACTGCAACTACAATAGTTACAGGAGATCAAATTCGGAAAAAGAAACTTTGTGTTGTCATTTGACTTCATTAGTTCTTTTATACAAGACAGGAAAACACTGGTGCAATGGAATAAACAAGAATTGAAGAGAAGAGCATGATTACAGAGTTCAAGAAACATATGCTATAAAACAGAGTCAAAGATGAAAAAGATCAAGCCAAAAGTGTGACATGATGTGCACTCCATTGCATATATTCTGCAGCTAACTAACTGTAAGATTCAAGATACATGTGGCTGTGGCTAAAATAAACCTGCAGATAATATAAGAAAAACATAAAGGGAGAAATCAAAGCCTCAGGAAAATAATCCTTATCCAATTAAACAATCTATAACCTCTCATTAGCATAAGTTCCAGAATGTCTTGTCATAGTCATCAAGGTCAGATATCTTGGTTCCTAAAATGTAACGGTTAACTTAAGATTACAAGAATTGATAGTTTGAGCAATGAGCTTACTGGGTGGGTTCCACTTTGCAGAAGAAACTCTAGAGCTGCATGGCAAAAAAACCCAAATCTTTCCCCATCATTACCACGTCCATAGATGCAACCAACCCAAAATAATCTGGAAGAGTAGCATACATAAGATTAACTTGTCAGAATTGTAGCCGTTGACTTTTGCAGAGCAGATGCTTCAAGAAAATGACAAGCATATGCCTCAAATAGGGTAGCACAATAGCACCAAGTGATTTTATAAGCATAAGATAGTATACATCCCACACAAAGTCATGGATTTTGCATGGATATCATAATAAGGCAATTGCAACCTCGTGGTTAGGCACATTAGAAACTGAAATATAATTACACATAGGCTCCTCTAATGGATACTGGCGAACTGCATATATAAGTCCGACTATTTAGGAGGTGCACTTGTTTCTACCAAATTGAACTCTAAGTTCAAGCATTATATATCTACATTATTTTTGAATCAATTACATTATTCTTCCTTTGAGGAGGAAACTTGAAGCAGCCACCTACATGAAGGCAGGAAAGGTCAATAAAAAGTTTCTCTCCTAGTTCCCATGTTTCAACTACATCTACAGGAAAAACAAAAACATTCCAGAAGCACCAGATAAGCCTCACGTACTCAAGTTTTCTTAAGCATCCACACTGAGTTGCAAAAAACAGAAAAAATCTGTTATGGTGTATAGTTATAAACAGATGCACAGTACTTATGAAACAAATAAACTTGCACTACTTATGAGTTATTCCCGAGAATGAGGATAATAGTGGTTCATATAACTAGAAATTTAGGCAGTGAAGTAAGAACATTAACACAGTTATTAGATGATATGTTAAAGTAACCTATCTGAGAAAAAGCTAATCATAGCTTATATATCCTGACTCCAGTAGTAGCAAATTTATTAGGATTAAATAATACTCCCCCTGTCCCATAGAAATTGGCTCACTTCTTTTGGGCACAGGATTTTAGGAGAGTTGAAAAAATAGTGTAAATTGGTGATAGGAATATATAATATTTAAAATTGTGTAAGTAATAAAGGTGTCCCAAAAAGGAAACGAGTCAACTTCTATGGGACACCTCGAAAGGAGTGAGCCAACTGGAGTTTGATCTTCTATAAAGAAGAACTACAATACCATGAACTTTTACTAGTCGATTGATCTTTATCTCAGTTATACAAAGGATCAATTAATTAAATAGACAACTATAACATTCACGGACAAATTAAAGTTTTCCCACACTCAAAATACAGCAGCAGGTCGACAACTGCCACTGGAGTTTCTATGCCAAATGTAGAAAGGGAGCACTAGAAATTACCCATTCTGAGGTTCCAAAAAATAAACAGAAAGGCCTTCTACCTTCCCGAACCAAACTTTAATTTCAGTGCCACCCCAAGAATAACTCTTTTGGAGCTGCAAATCCTTCACCTATCCAATTACACGTAGGGTTCATAAATACATAATTCAAAATTGATGTAACAGGTGAAATAAGTGAAATCAATTTCATGGAACACAAAACTCAATGAAGCTCACAGGTACCTATTTGTTAGAGCTTTTTTATTATCAAAATTCGCACTCAAGTATATGATTTTTGAAATGTGTGACTATGGAATTCTTTTTACAAGGGTCCTAGCATAGATTATTCTTGAAGAATACCCAAAATCCTATTGAAAATGACATCATACCCAATTCAAGTAAAGCATATGGCTCAAACTATACTTCAAACACATTATAAGAAATATAACGAGATTTTGTCCAAAATATTAATACATAAATATAGCAAAAAGGAACATCTTGAAACTTACATGGCTGAGATTCAGACAGTCATACTTTGGGAGAATGATATCCACATTATGGTTCATATCCTGGACGGCTCGTGAAAGACTTGTTACAACATCACCTAGGCCCCCTACCTGTATGAGTAAAAAAAGGGATCTGAGACTCTGAGTAGAAGACTCATAGAGACCATAGAATACATGGATACAATTACATCGTCAAGCTGTTAATTTTCTTTCTTCAATGAGAAAAGAAAAGAACATCCCTCACTTCCAGAAAAAGAGCAGTCACAAAACAAAACAGCAGTTGGTGGCCACAGGTAGATCCATATATTGGACATTAGTTCACTAGTCTCCCCTAGTAGGACTGAGTTACATTGTCAAGCATATAATTACCAAACAATATACACCCGTGGTCCTAAATTTCCAATAACAAGGCTACGAACTATAGTTAAATCATAAGTGGAAATAAAGATATCTTCTGATAAAAACTCATCCATTCGGCAACTTGATCCGCACTAACATTGAGTGTGAGAAAATATCTTCTGACAAATCAAGTATAGTAAAAGCACTATTGATTAAGTTTTTTTTATTCCAAAGAATTCTGAAGCTTTTTCTTAGATATCAAGAACGACAATTTAATGGACTTGTAGACCAATCATGATGAAAATCAACAGATACAAGGTCCACAAGACAAATATGTGAATTGTAAACAACAAATGGCAAAGAAGAAAAGGTCACAAATAGACAAAATATAAAATCAGATCTATAGTTCAAACGCAGGCTTTCAATGTCAATGACAGGAGGTAGATCTATTAAAACTACCAATAATTACCTTTGCAATTGGTGCCATTTCGACAGATATATGTACAATGTGCATTGGAGGCTCCTTCACAACTCCTCCAAGTACAGGTATGTGGTAGTCCATACCATTCTTGTTGTCAAAAATCCCACCATCTTCTCTCTCAGAGAAAACAAAGTCTATCATATATGCGTCCAATGGAACCTTGACTGTCAAAGATGGGAGAGAGAAATGGTAGGAAGAAAATGAGATGTCTTCAAACATAACTGATGTAGGACTGCCAATACAGAGTGACTATAACATAATCCCAGAACATTTTCCTGGACTTACTATTCTGACCCCAATCATAATGCCATGCAACGTGGTCCTTCAAAGTAGGAGTACGATTTTAATTGTGTTAATACTTAAATGTGGCCTGCGTTTTGCTGATGTGAACTTTATGGCCTAACATGCTCAAATGTTCAAATATGACCCAAAGATCGCTCCATACTAGCAAATATATCTTGGTTATTCAACGTCTTAGAAGGAAAAGTAATGTGGATTGCCAAGTAAGACAACACGATATCATTTTGTTTTACATGGCAAGAATTGACAGCGACATCAGTAGCCGCTAGTCCATGTCAACGTTGTTAAATAACCAAGATATACTTGTTACTACAGAGCAATTTTTGGGTGATATTTGAATATTTTAGCATGTCAGGCCATAAAGTACTCAACAGACAAAACGCAGGTCACATTTAAATGTTAACCCATTTTAATTTTATTAGGCATTTGCCAAATGAGGCTAAGTGGAAAAAGTTCCCACACAGAGTCAATACAATTATGGAAAATGTTATACTCCCTCCGTCCCATAAGATTATGCATCGTTTGACCCGGTGCGGGTTTTAATAAAAAGTAGTCGTGAGTTGTAGTGGAGTATGGGTCCCACAAAAAAGTAATGTTAAATGTAAAAGTAGTGTTAATGGAGAATGGTTCCCACATAAAGGTATTGAAAAGTGTAAAAGTAGTGTAAATAAATGTTAAAGTGGAGGATAATAAAGTAAAATAGAGTGTGGGGTCATTTCCAAATTAGAAATGCATAAGCTTGTGGGACGGACAAAAATGGAATTAAATGCATAATCTTATGGGACAGAGGGAGTATTAGTATTTGTTTCGAATCCAACATTCCGAAACAAAACATTGTCAAGTAAGATACAATCGTCAGGGAAACGCAGATGCAAATTATTGAAATACCCACAATAGTGCTTAATCTCACCAGTTGCTTTAAGATGTGAACTATTTTCAGCAGGAATCATTTTTTGAGGTGGCAACAGACCCATACGATGAGTCCAGCGATTGAATGAACATCTGAGCCAGACTTCAGATTTTCCATTTAGGACAGTGTTGGCAGGATTGTAAAACAAAGTTACTGTGCTTCCAGCACGGACATCAAGGGGGTCTGTATAGACTATATGCTTCTGAGACAACAAAAATGTTCTCAGAGTTTTTTCCTTTGTTTCTGCTTTCAGACGTGCAGTTTTTTCAGCCTGTACATGGAAGATCAAAATATAAAAGAATATAATTATGGGAGGAAAGTGACAAGCAGAAAATATACTTTGTGGACCAAAAGAGCACTTTTCAACTAGAAGAAACTAGAAACTGAAAGTATAACAAGATGATAACAATGTTAGTTCCTTATAATGCTTCCCAAAACAACCTTAGCTCGAATTTCTTCTTCTCTAGATTGCCTTTCAGCCTGAAGTTTTCTAAAAAGTATCTGCTCTTCCTCAACCCAATAAAGTTCCTCGGAAATGGATTTAGGGACAATGGCATGAAAATCTTGCAAATTATTGTTGTCGTAAACAACTGCTTGCTGAGGTGGACCATCAGCAAAAACCCAGTCCAAAACGAGGGCTCTATCAGGAACAACAACTGCAGACACCATATGGTGGATGGATAAATGTTATAGGAAAACTAAAAGAAAGTGCAATAAAATATTTTGTAAGAGGTGTTGAGCATAAAGTATCTAAAATTATTGTTAACTAGAATATGTCTACTGATACATATGAATACAATGACTAGTACATACCATGAGACGTCTTCCTACTAACCTTGATGCTTATGTAAGAATGTAAAGTTACCAAAAATCGCATAAAAGTTTCCAACACGAGAAGAGAAATAAGAGAAATTATGTATGCCAAATGATATGAATATTCTCCTCATTCCCAGAATATATATTATCAAGCTACAAGATGCAAACAAACCAGAAATGATAAGATATTGTCTGGAGTTATTGCTAAAGATGCAGTTTGGATTGTCAGCACATCAATAGGAATTAGGAAGTATATCCAAGGAAAAAATGCAAGCACACCCCCAAAAGCTCATGAGAACATATTATAAGCTCCTCCCACGACCACTCCATTGACAACTTAAAAACGTTCATCCAAACAGTCATGGAATTACGGAGATGGCAAAAAGAATAGTAATGCATGGAAATGCAATTCATGTCAGTTCCACAAGACAAGAACCTAGATGTTGTCCATTTATTTCAGTTTCATCCTCACTTGGCTAGCTTTCATCGAACATCTTAATCGTCATTTCATAGCACTTGGACTTGCCAAACCGAGCCAATTACCATATTAACTTGAAAAACAAGAAGTCTATTTCTGATTATACCAGAAACTAAACTGAACTAAAAAGCCAAAATGCAAGTAGGGGAGTCATTAGTACCAGGACATCATGCCCTAATTCAACTAACTCCATAAATGTATAATAATGAGCACATTCTTAAATCTTGATTCTAGATGGAATAACTTTAGAGACCTCAACATATTACGCTGATTTACTATAAATCCAAAGCCAACTGAAAACACTTTATAAGACTAATATTCAGAGGCAATTCATTGCATACCATCAGTAAACCACCAGTCCCCATCTTTCTCGGATTTGATGAGCTTTGAAACAATGGACAGCCCATATTTCCAATTATTGTACCCTCCATGAATCCATAGGTCTTTAGCATGAGAAAGTGGTCCTGAGCTCCTGTTGTAATATAATCTGACCATATCATTGCCTTCCACATCCTTAGGCTTAGGCTCTATGTACCAGACATCATCAACTGATATGACAGCCTTTTTCATCACCACTTGTATCATCGCTCTTGTCTTAGCAGCTTCCTCTTTGGCCAGTGCTCGATCAGCTTCACTTGCTGCTTTTTCTGCTTCTATATGCCTTTGTTCTTCTTCTTGCCTTTCTCTTTCAGCTTTCTGTCTCAATAAATCCTCCTGTTCGCGCATTTTCTCCTCAAGCAAAAAATTTTCAAAGTCAAACACATCCATTCCACCCTCCACAACTATGCAGAAATCTTGTTCGTCATTGTTTTCATAGACATCTTTCCCGTTATAGAACACAAAATTAATTTTGTATGCTTCCTTAGGAACATACAACTGGCAAGACCACCAATCACCTTTAAGATGGCTTTTGCTCAACTTCATGCCAAATGATTTCCATTTCCAGTCATTAAAGGCTCCCATGATCATAACTTCTGGTTCATTTTTCAAAGTAGAGAAACTTCTATTGAAAAATATCTCCACACGTTCATCCGGTTTTACGAGCTCTGGATAATAAAACAATTTGTTTCCTTTCTTGAAATTATCATCGGCAAGCATGTTTATTGTCTCTTTACGTAAACTCTCTTCACTTTCCAACTTTAGCTTTAGAAATTCATCTTCCTTTCTCTTAAGCTCACTGATTGAGGTATAACTGTCACCAGCTGGCTCTGACTTTACCGATGTTGAACCTCTGTGAGAATCGTCAGTGGTTTTGATGCTTCCAACCTGATTTTTCTTAATATTTTCACGCCATGGATTGATACTACTTTCAGCATTTATCTGTTCTCTTTCAATACCACTTTCATGTACAGAGACATCAACACCTCCAGTTGTTGTCGATTGGTCCTGCAAATCGTTAATTTTGATGTTGTTAGTCAATCTAGGTTCTTTATCCTTTATAATATCTAGTGGCATATGAACATCATGTAATCTACCTGCATTGCTACTGACCTCACTCTTGGATATTCTTTCTGCATCTTTTGATTCATTGACACGGTTATTAGCATGAGAAATTTGGATATTCCCTTCAAATTGACTCATTTGGTTAACTTCACGCGTTGATGGAACCTCTAGTCCAACATCTTGTTCATTATTACTTTCACCATCATTGTCGTTATCTGATTCTGCTACTTGATGAACGTTTATTGTCTCTTCCTCCTCAGACCTAATTTTCGGATCTGGAGCATCAGCACTCAAGCTCCCAAACTCCTTTTGTGATGAAGTACCCGGACCTTCCTTCTCTTCATTGTTCTTTCGATCCTTTTTCTGTGTACTCGTAGGGACCTGTGTTCTAGCCCCAAAACCCCTTGGTGTAGAATCCTTAGACCTTGGCGTAGAACTTTTCCTCGGCCGCCTTCTTGAAAAGTCTGCATGAATACAGATATTGTAAATCTGGTTCCGGTACAGAAAAAATAATGTGTTGCCCGTTAAGTCAAAGTAACCAACCCGCACTTGCAGTAGTTCGATATGTGACCTCGGCTGCCAAGTGACCCGTTCTCCACCCAAAAGACTGCACAATGAAAAGCTCTGAAACATAAGAAAAGTTTCCAAACCCAAGCAATGTTCACTTGCATCCAAGTACTCAACATGCATCACACGTATAATAAGGAAAAGAGGGCAACACACAACATTCGACCTCCATGTAGAGAAATGGAATATTTGGATTAAAGCAACACTCTTTAGAGCATGTCCATGCGTAGGAACGGTCGCTTGTGGTGACAAGAGTATTACATTTCACGGCCACCAGAAACATAAACATAATAGAATCAACGAAAAAGGCACTAAAAAGTCAGCCTCCAAAAAATAAAATGCACACACACATAAAGAAAACTAACGTCGACCAATTTACAAACACCATTCGCGCAGGTTCCTTAAAAAACAATTAATTCGCCGTTGCAATCGATTCAAGACGTTCTCAGAGAAAAAATAAGCACATGCAATAACACAATGGAACAATTACTTGTGTGGTTCCATTAGGCAAAAAACCAAAGAATGGCTTGATCCTGAGATTGGTAATCTGCGAGGGCAGAAGTCCGCAGCGGAGAGACCTCTGCAGCGGCAATGGCACCTCCATCTTCGAAATGAAAAAATGTGCTCAGGGGTACTTGAGTTTACTGATTCATGCCCTTGGCCTTTGCCTTGGATCTCTCCCTTTCTGTTTCGTTTTAGGTTTCTTGATATATGTGAATTAATTAAAAAAAAGAGAGAGAGAAAAAAAAAAGGAAAATTTGAAGGAGGGGCGGTGTTAAGTAATGCTGCTGATAACATGTGTGTGTAGCTGCCCCCAACATTCTGAACCATTAAATCGTCAAAATCCTGTTTCTTATTTTATCATATTCATTTTTTATTATATACGTTACATGATTACGATTTTGACGGTGGTGATCGTGCGTTCTTTTGGGCAGGAGATTTCCTTTAAGGAGCTTTGCGCACCATATCTAGGTTTCACATTTTGCCACGTGGAAATATAGTCAATTCGATCATTATTAAGAGAGGTGCGGCTGTGTTGTGGCTTACGTTGGTTCACCCCGTATTTCCTTTTCCTTTTTATTTTTGAGAAAATAATAAACTATTAATATTTAGGAAAAATTGCAAATTAAATCATGAACTTTACTCCAATTTATAATTACAATATGACTTTTGGATCTTTGCAATTAAATACACAAACTTTCATTTTTTTGCAATTACAACATGGGTGTTT
>JAYJMF010000027.1:484994-496075 GCA_036873715.1 Salvia sclarea | reverse complement strand
CGGAGGGCTTCAATGCAGAGTCCGCGGGCTCTGCAAAAGTTTAATAAAATATGATATTTTTTAGGCAAAGCCCTCCATGTTGGAGGGCTTTGCTGTGGACACCCTTATGAAAGTGGGTAAAAAATATATTACCACATGAAAAAATATGTCTAAATATGTGGGACAAATGGAGTAAATAATAACTTATCAAAATGTACATATTTTTCAAAAGACTCATTCAACAGTAGCAGTCAATAATGGTTGTTCCAACTATACTAGTTCAAATCGGCTCGATTAAAGCTCGTTCAAATGTAAAGTAAACAAAATCGCGTCACTAATTCCAACAAAAAATTGTCACAAAATCGTGCCAAGAAGATTGAGAGGTTAGACCTTGAATTGGATGATGTCGCGAATCACATAAGCCACGACGACTATTGAAATGCGGGTCATAGTTGTCTGAGACTTGTCGTACAAACACGATACTATCGGGAGAGTTTCTATTGATTGTATGGACACGATTTTGTGACCAATTTTTGTTGGGTTGGTAAAATGGGCCAACAATACTAGATTAAACGGGCTACATAAATTTTTTCCGTTACAAATAGATTGCTTCTAATTTGAGAGTAACAAAGATTTTGTCAAAAGTCTTGTGATCACCAACTTCTTAGACCTTGGCCCAATCTTCTTTCTAGAAATATGGTGGTAAGAGTGACTAAGTATTGTCTTGGGCCTAGTAGATGGTGGCGCCACCCATAGAGGCGAGAATTATAAAAAATATACTTAATGTTTTACCAAATTGTATCATAGGGAATAACATATAAATATACATACATTTATATGTATTGTTCTGTCTTGTACAAAATAATTAATGATCGATGCAATCGGATCACATGAAAAATTTAAGTAAACGTTATCCGTTATTTCAATGTTGGCATATCTAAGCATATGCATACATTTATGTCTAATTATTTGCCAATTTATCAACCCAATTAGTCCAGCCATAAACATTAACTTGTCCCAGACGTGAGCGGCAGCCATCGCTTGGCGCTTAGCCCCCGTGCCGCGCGACTCCGAGTCATAATGGCGAATGTGAATCATCCACATTGAAGTTAGATCTCGATGGTGCAACCACATTACGCAATCTTCTCATTCTTAGTCCGACTAGGGCTCAATTAATTAATGAAATATACAATCGTCTGATTCGTAGGGTCTCCGCTTAGAAGTCTAATCTTGGGATATTCAGGTTATCATTCGGTTTAGGTGAGGTATAAAAGGTAGTGATTGATGAGTGGCTTAGCTTCGCCCTGAGTAGGATGGTTGAGAGGTTGGACCTTAATTTGGTTGATGTCGCGAATCGCAGAAGCCACGACGACTATCGAAACGTGAGTCGTAGTTGTCTGAGTCCTACACATCACCATAGTGTGGCAACAATTAATCTGGTTGCAGTTGGGCATGGTAGATCCGCAATCGGGTTGCACCCTTCGAACGAGGGCCTCATGGTGTTGTAGTCGAGCATTCTCAACTTGTTCCTACAGCCGATGGCGACCAGACGGTTGTAGAGGTTGGAGTAGCTGAAGGGGGTGTTGCGGCGGCTAACTATCTTCCCCACAAGAATCATGTGCGCTACAGAAGGGGGACTACCTTCATGTCGATGGAGAATTCAAGCACTTCCAAACTCATGTGCTCCAGGAATGGCTTAGGGGACTGGTCGTGTTGCTACTCAAGACTCTGAAGAATTCGTTGGCACTGCAATCTAGACTGACCATAGCTTCTTTAAATCTTTAAATTTATATTTGAAGGAACATACTTTTGAAGTCGCTTTGCAAGATCTCTAACAATCGTCTCATCCCCATGTATGTGCCTAGAAATGCAGTCCCACATGCGATCCTTGTTAAGCGTGAAGGTTTGTGGACCAATAACCACGTCTTCCAGTGCAACAATGTTCCCCACCAAATGCATAATCATTTCAACTTGATTGAGCACACCCGATAGCCAACTAACTTTACTTCTTTCAAATGAGAATAGAACGGCTTTGCAATCTTATTCTTTTTACTTATTGAAATCTCTCTAGCACTTAGATCACCACCATCCAATAACCCTCTAAAATAGCTCCCCAAATCTCTCGCATTTGCATTTGTAAGCTGCGCCTTTACCATCTTGATGCGATGCCTACTACAATAATCGAGATCTCTATCAAATTCATAATACAATGGATGTATTGCACAAAATGAACAAATGAATTGACATTATAATTACCTATATAACAAACATCTCCAAGCAAGGTGACATACTTAATAAATTCACTATGGATAAACAGATAGAGCTGACAAAGGGACAGGGCAGGCTGGCCCAGCCATGCCCATCGAGCCAATCATATGAATTCGGTTTGGTTTGGTTTGGGCCGGCCCGAAAATAAATGGGCTACCCAACCCAATCTTATATTGGCCATCGGGCTAAATCGGCCCAAATATTATATCATTGTATTAAGGATTGAAATAAATAAATACAAAGCTAAAATAAATTAGTCCACTATAAATAAGGGTTTATAAATCAGGCTCTAAAGAGCCTACAAGTCTCGAACTTTTTTAGCCCAAAGCCCGAGAGACTCGAGCACTTGATGGGTTGGGCCATGTATGGCCAATTTTATATGGTCCCATCTGGCCGAGCCGATTTTGACAGCTCTAGAAACAGAGAATTCATGTCAAAGTAATGTCTCCCAAGAATCATCGCAAATTCCTTCAAGTGATGCATTGTAAGGCCCGAACTGATATCCTTAGAATTCTATAGAATATAAACATATATTTATGTTATGACATGTAAGTTATTCAAACCCAATTAATGCGAATTTAAGAAGTTGAAGAAGAAGAAGAAAGTACCTCCAAAGAAAGTGGGAACAAGAGGTATATTTTCAGCCTGCATAGCTGTGACACTGTCTTAAACCACCAACAAAGAGCATCTCTCATTTTGGGAAATGATGCCTCAATCCAAAGCTCAGTCAGCCGAGGAACCTTGCCGAGCAGTAGATGTACCATTCTCGTGTCACTGTAGTTGATACAAATAAGATCCGATTCACCAATTACAAGTGATTGGAGGCCCATGCACGAGCTTATCTCCAGAGATGTGAGCACATGCGATTCAGAGATTGATACAAGCTCGAGGAGTGGACAATTTGTCATCAAATACGACAATGCTTCACCACTCACATTAACAAAGTTGAAACGAAGGCTCTTGAGCACCTTCAAGTTATCCGGGAAATTCCCCTCTTTGTATGGAAAAGTGTTAACATAAAGTCCGACAGGTTTGGCAATAACTACTGACATTTTGGTAGCTTCTGCTATTCGCGACATCAACCAAATTAGGGTCTAGCCTCTCAACCTTCCTGCTCAGGGCATAGCTAAGCCACTCATCAATCACTACCTTTTCTAACTCACCTAAATCGAATGATAACATGAACATCGTAAGATTAGACTTATCAGCGGAGACCTTGCTAATCAGGCGATCAACCACTAAGAAGAACTTGTATATTTTGTTATTTAATTGAGCCCCGGTTCAGATTGAGAGTGAGAAGATTGTGTAATGTGGTTGCGCCATCGAGATCAAGCTTAGCTTCCCTGTTCGTGCCCTCAATTGTCTCCATCGACAAGAGAGCCATGGGTGTAAACGAGCTGAGCCGAGCCAAACATCAGCTTGTTCGAGCTGGGCTCGTTTAAAATATGGTATGTTCGAGCTCGGCTCGAGCTCGAGTCGAGCTTTAATATTTTTGTTCGAGCTTGGCTCGAGACCTAAATATGGAGCTCGAGCTCGGCTCGTGTTCGGTTCGTTAAATATTCGATTAAGTGTGATATTCGAGCTCGAGCTCTCTTAAGCTCGTTTAAAGATCGAGCTCGCATAAAGCTCGTTAACATGCTTAAATATTCGACAAGAGCTCGACCTCGTGTAAAGCTCGGGTCGAGTTCGTGTAAAGCTCGAATTCATCATACTTTGGGTAGAAAACCTGATTAAGTAGAGGCAAGAGTATGTTTCCAATCCTTTATCAACTAAAATAATTGTTCAAAGCTAATAATAAACAAAATCACCATCCAACAACCCAACACGTTCATTTAGCAAAAGCATTACAAACTCCAAACAACACAAAAGGTGAGAAAGTATTGTATCATATAAGATATGCATTAATCTTGAATCTTGATTTTGTACATGTTCTCCAAATTAGCAAACCATCACGTAAAAGTAACCTCTTTGATGATGTCCTCCTTGTCCTATAGAAACAACACAAAGATAAAATATTACATATAGTTATTATGAACATAAAGATACATGAATGTATATAAAGATAAAGGAAAAAATATCAATACATAAATAAAATCAATACATATTATAAACATACTTTGCTTTTTGTCTTGATCTCATACCGAGCTCGTAGCCAATCTTTGGCACAAAGTAACATTTGCCCGTATCCACTCCCAATGAGGCACGATGGGGATCAATAACTCTACCACCGGCACTAAAAGCCGACTCTGAAGCTACAGTGGTTATGGGAATTGAGAGCACATCACAAGCCATCTTTGATAATATCTTATACTTCAAATGATGTCTCTTCAACCATTCAATAGCATCAAACTTCTTCGGATCATTTCATACCTCAACTACATCTTCAAAGTATAAATCAAAGTCCGACTTCATAAGCTCAACACTAGAAACAGTTTTCCTATAGCTATCATATCTCATATCGCTTCTACTTGTACCAGATTTGATACTACTAATACCACTAACACTACTATAACCTCCCATTTGAGAATCACTAGTTTGTGTCGCAATATCAGTAGTACTAGCTCTATAACATATTCATCATACAAATTACGTAGAGACTCAAAAACTGTTGTTTTCATCAGAAACCCTTCAACTTCAGAATAACAATTCTCAACACACCATTCAATATACTTCATCTTATTTCTAGGATCTAGAACAGCCGCCATAGCTATCAATAAGTTGCAAGATCCCCAATACTTGTCAAACTTTAACTTCATTTTCCTAATCATTTCTTTCATAAAATCAGCAGTGGTACTCGTACCTGCTTGCACACTTTCAGGAGTCAATATTGACTTGATGTTGATAAGTTTGACCATGAATAGATTAGCAGTCGGGTACTCAGAACCTGCATTAAATTTCATTATGTAAATTTAAATAGAAAATGACTAGCTATTAAAATTTCAAATAAATATCTAAATACCTGATATGAGTTCGGTAATCTCATGAAAATCTTCAAGGAAACTACATACAAGTCTCACTTTCTCCCATTCCTCCTCACTTGGCAATGTAGTGTATGCAGCATCCCTTTGTTGATACCTTGGGAAAACAGCTTTAGAATGCAAAGTACATGACAACATAAAGAATGTTGCATTCCACCTTGTGCAACAATCCAAGACAAACTTCTTATTTGACAAATGCAACTGTTTTGCAATTTCTCCAAACATAAGCACGCCTACCTCTGATGCTAGCACATACTTCACACTTTCACGGACTTTGAAGATGACATCATGTATAGCTGATAAGCCATCTTGAACCAATAGATTGAGGACGTGTGCATGGCCGTAAAGAGGTAAAGTGTGCTTGTACTGGAGATTCTCTCTCAAAGTCCTCACAACAACGTCATTATTCGAAGCATTGTCAACCATAATTGTCCAAACCTTCTCCTCAATCCCCCATTCCCAGAAGCATCTCTATAGCACGTTACTGATCACGACTCCTATATGTGGTGGTGGAATATCACAAAATTTTAGAATACGCTTTTGTAAATTCCAACTCGAATCCACATAATGACCTGTAACGACTATATAAGAGATATTTTGGTCGGACTTCCAAAGGTCTGTAGTCACACTCACTCTATTGACATATTTCAACTCATTCATCAATTTCTTCTTCTCCATATCATATGAGGCCAAGCAATCCTTCTTTGCTATTGCACGACTAACCTTCTGATAATGAGGAGTGACGGTCCTCATAAGCAAGTTAAACAACTCATAGTCAGCAAATCGAAAAGGGAGCTCGTGCACGATAATCATGTGAGAAAGTATCTCTCTGGTCTTTGCCTGGTCATACTTGAAGTTAAAGACTGAACTCACTGCTTATGTCTGAACCATAGACATCAAGACACTTATATTTTGTAGACCTTTCGCGATGTGAATCTTCTTAGAGGCGCATCCTTTGCTATGTCTGCCCAAATGAGTTGTAGATTCTGACTTGTTGTTTGATAACTGTGTCCTGCAGTGAATGCATTCAGCTTTCAAGTTTTCCTTGTCGATCAGTGATCTCTTTGAAGTCTTTCCATACTTTGGATGTGCGTTTTCTTTTCTTTGTCTTAAAGGGGACATCTCCTTCATTTTCTTCAATCTCGGCCCCCACATTAGGATGTGGTTGTGTATTTGTTGTTTGGGCATCACCCTCAACCTCAAGAAGTGGTGAGATTGTTGGAGTACTAGCTGATCCTTGCACTAATCTAAAAATTAGAGACGACATTTCCAGAGAATAGAGCTGCAATCAATAACCAAAAAAATTACAAAAGGGGAACAAATAAATAACATAATTTGATCTAAAAATAGGAATTGAAAACCTTATTTTCCATTTGATCTAAATAATGGAATTGAAATACTTGTCGGCGGCGCAGTCTAGGGCTTGGAATGATTTAGGGTGAGAAGTGAGTTGCGTGAGTCCAGGTTGGGTGAGAAGTGAGGAATTGGATTTGAATTTGGAATTTTGATTTAGCTATGCACTATTTTATTTTTTATTCTTTTTAGTAGAATAATCAACATGTTGAAAAAATAAAACAAAGCCGAGCAATACTTTGTTCTTCTTTGTAGAAAAATACGTTGATGGGATATCGGCCCAGATACCAAGCCCAAATACTAGGCCCAAACTAACGAGACCGCGCCCAGACAGCGGACCCAGCCCATCGACGACACAACAAGAAACCTAAAGCTATCAGTATTCTAAAAGCCCAAGTCAAGGTGTGGATAGACTCGGATCACCCAAAGATAAACATGGAAAATCAGGGTGAGCCTCAAAGTCGAATCCCACTAGGAGAAGACCTCGTGATGGGATCTAATCCCCCAAGAACTCGATCTCCTCACCTATAAATAGAGGCTAGAATTACATAGTTAATTCATTCACACTCTTGTAATCTCATTTGCATACTAGTAAAAAATTATCTCTTTCTCGCTCCGTGGACGTAGATCTATCCCCATAGATCGAACCATATTAAATCTCTTGTGACCTGTTTACGTTCTCTTAGTTTATTAACTACCTCACGAAAATCAACTTCATCAATATATATATATATTAGTGCCAAATAATTATACTTGATATTCTAGTCAATTTATAATTTAAAAACAACTTGTAAAATATATATCTTGAGTAAGATCCCGCTTTTCTAATTTTAATTTGTACAAATTCAATGCCTTCGAATATTTTCGTTTACGAGCCACGCATAAAAATTAATTAACAAATAATGTTGTCATAGAAAAATTGGAGCAATATAGATCTGTGTGTACCCACGCTAGATTAGGTTTTATTAATTTGTGATATAAAATAGGATGTATATATTGGGATAGAGAGAGCGATGGGTGAAGAGAAATTAACTCCAATTTCTCAATGACAAACTGAGCATTCCACTTGAGATGCTAAAAACACGCAACAAAACAGAAATTTGCGCTGCGGTGAATATTTGATTCGTCTTCTTTTTTTCTTTCCATACTCTTTAATTCTTTAATGGCGTAGATTAATTCAACATTCGTATAACAGAAACACACACTCTTAGCAAAACTGATTAATTACTTCTTTATTTATTATTCCTACTCTCTTTTTTCCTTCTTCAAAATCGTTGCCGAAACAGAAAGTGATACGCAGAGACACAGAATTTTAGGCCACATTCATAATTTTTCATCCCTTCTCTCGAAGCCTTAACAGAGGTAATGCCTATCATCCCTCACTCCATCTCATTCTTTCTTAATTCTGTTATATATTTTCTGAGATTAACTCATAAGCATTCTGGAAATTGGTTAATTATGGGATTTGCAACAATGTTCTAAATTAATATTTTAATTTGTTGGAAATAAATTGCGACGTTATCTAATTAGATGTGTTCCCATCGTTCCCTTTTGTATGTAGAGAGGTGACATGCACCTTTCTTTTGCCAAGAGGCTTCGATCAAATCAATCGACGCAGAGTCTCATCTTCTAATTGAGGTGACAATTTATTCATGTATCATTCCGATTCCAGTTATGCTAAACCGTGTTTCATCATGCCAAACTGCAACATCAGTTTTGGATCTTTTGACTTCATACTTAATTTCAAGCATGACATCGAACCTACAATTGTTATGCTAATTGATAGAACCTACAATAGTATTTTATTTTATCACTTTTACTTATTTATGAGACATATATAGGTTTTGGATATCAATTAGATTCAATTAACAATACACGAAATTGAATATTTGATGAATTATCCAATCCAGCGTGATAGCATACATAACATTCATATCTTGTTCTCAAATACAAAGGCTTTACATTGTTTGCAATTTTCCAACATGATTGAAGTTAATTAAAAAATCAATTGCATGACTTAAAAGGCGTAAAACGTGTTTGATGAGAAGAAAAAAAAACGTGTATATAATCAAAATGAGGATGAAGTTGGTATATTGTAAACCAAATAAACCTGTATAATATTTGTGTTCTATTAAAGTAATTACCCAAAGTGATCAACTCTCCCCTCACAACAAAGCTGATAGCTTATAACCGAATGCAGCCAACAATTTACAGGTGAAACTGATCTTTGAGTAGAAACCCGTTGCATCAAAGTGTAGATGATGGCCGACATTTCAGTCGCCGTGAGGGCCAAGCGCAAGCGCGGCCGCCCGCGCAAGGACAGCAACCTCTGCAACACCGCCACCTTACCTTTGCCGGAAAATTCAAATTTTCTGAGAAACCAAGGCGCCGATCAGTTGATATACTCTACTCCGGCGGCGGCAGCAGACGCCACAAAGAAATGTTCAGATTCGGAGAAAAACGAGGAGGGCATGGTGGGGAGCATGGTGTACGGCGTGGTGGAGGGCTGTTTTGATGCTGGATATCTCATCTCCGTCAGAATCGGCAACAACCTCACGCCCTTCCGCGGCGTGGTCTTCCAGCCGCGGAAGGTCGTGGCCGTGACAGCCGCGAACGACGTCGCTCCGCAGGCTAAGATGTATCAAAGAAGAGAAATCCCCGTTCCGGTTTACGAAGATCAGAGAGCGCCGCTCCAGCCGCCCAAGCAGGCGGTTGTACGGCCTCTCCTGCCGCCGAAGCAGTTCCCGTACGTCCATCCGAGCGGGAATCTGAGGATGGTGGAAGAGGACGAGGTGATGCAGGCGTTTGAGGTCTCCACGTCATCGGGAGGGTCTAAGAGTAATTTAGCTGCAGCCAACGGAGGAGGAGAGACAGCCAATCAGAATATTCAGGAGCAGCCAAACCCAAACAAACCGGCGTCGAACCTTCAGATGTGCCACAACGCGTCTGCATTCGATCAGATCCAGCAAGAGGAGATGATCTGCCGAGAAACCATGGATCAGCTGCAGGAGATGAACCGGGCGGAGCTGAAGACGCCGCAGGTCCGGCCGACAAATCTGTTCCAAGACGTGAATTTCCAGGAGAATCTGTTCAGCAATCATCGAGAGGCAGCACAGAGTCAGAGTCCGAATCTGAAGCTAGATTTGGCATTCACGGTGCACAAGGAGAAGCAAATGGCGGAGTACACGGTGCTCAACAGTATGAAGAACCCTAATATCGGATTCCACCAAGCGCTGGTGGCTGGGAATCCGCTTCTGCTGCCGCCGGATCTCATGGGTGAGTTCATGATGGATAAACCTAAAACTCCTCCCAGCTCGCAGGAGACTAACATGGAGGTTCAATCCAGGCTCATTCACGGAGCAGGTGGTGAGGATGCCATGAACAGTGCGGGTGGGGCGTCGCCGTACAGGCTGGAGCTTGCCACTCCGCAGTCGGCGAGGATAGCTGATATGGATTTCGTCATCAGCAACACCATGCAACAACCTGCACAATCCCACACCAATAACTAACTAATGGCTTGGCTTGACACAACCAGAATCAATTGAATAATGTTGTGTTTGTGTAGGACTAGGATTACCATTCATCATCCACCTACTACTTTTTTCTCTCTTTTCTCACAAAACGTTTCCATTTAAATCTTCATGTTCACTCACTTAGTCCCAGTTTTCTTATTTTTCCATTCCACATTCTTCATTTCTTCCTGCTCATTTGGATCAATTATTGGAATACGATTCTTAAATTCGTATTGTAAATACTACGAGTATCTTTTTTGTTCAAGTATTATTCAAATATAGCTATAAATATATTAAGATTTTTTTTCTAATTACCATCATATATAGCAGGCGCAGCATGTCACAAAGAGATTCCTAATCACGAGAAAGTGAGTGCAAATGAAAGATATTTTAAGATTAAAGGTGAATTACTTATTAGATGATACATCAGACGTTTCTTACAAAAGGCAGCATAAATGTTTTAGCATAGCTCCAAGACAAATGAGCAAGCAACGCATAGAAAGCCTACAGCACACACCAAATTATGCAATTTAACTGTGCATTTACTTCCATTTGCCACGATAAGGAAATTCCAAATAATCTCCTCAAGTTTCAGAAAGCAGTCACAATAGTGTTTTACTTCAAAGAAAAGTTAACACAAAAATCATCAAATCTCAACAGCTTACAGTAACCCTGCCTGCAGGAATGATTTGTTAAGAGTAACATACAGAAAATACAGCTGCAATCAATTTTCTAATGCTCCTTCCATAATGAAGACCAGTGTATTCAATCAGATAGAAACACTTGATACTAAAAAATTCCTCTGAACAATACTTGCTCTGACCAAGGTTAAGAAGTCCAAACATACATATTTAAATATAGTCGACAAGAAAACAAATGTACCAATATATATACAAACTTGCCTCCATCCAAACGACTATGTCCCTGCAGTCGGCAGTGCTGCCATGAATGAGTTGTAAGACGATTCCAGGTCAAAGTGCAGCTGTCGAGC
>JAYJMF010000027.1:436493-456882 GCA_036873715.1 Salvia sclarea | reverse complement strand
TTAGTCTACTAACTTAAAGGTCAAGGGTTCAAATTTCATTTTTAACATTTTGCTAATTGTATAATTATTGAAATTTAGTGAAAACCGGTTCATTGGGTTGCCGGTTCACCGGTTTTTAAGCGGTTTTTGGCGGTTCACACCGATTTTCTATAAGATGCAGGAAAAATGAAAATCGAACCGGCCACACGACCGATTTGCGGTTAAACCGGTCGAACTGGCCGGTCCGTTCCGGTTTTAATAACACTGCCCTAGGTAGTAGCTAGATCGTATATGAGGTTGTTTCACTTTCAATCTTTCATAATTGAATTGAACTTAATTAAAAAGAAGTGTTACTACTCCCTCCTTCCCGCCGAAGTTGTTACGTTTTCCTTTTTGGATCGTCCCAACAAAGTTGTTACCTTTTCTTTTTAAAACATCTTTATCACTCACACAATTTTAAATAATATATATTCTATCATCACTTTATACTAATACTTTTCAACTCTTCTAAAATTTCGTGCCGAAAAAAAAGGTAACAATTTGACTAGGACGAAGGGAATATTACAAAACTGAGAAACAATACCGTACTAAAGATATGGACACCAAAAATTCAATGCTTTAAATTAATGGCCTTAATAATTAAAATTGTCATAATACCAAGATTATGGACTACTAAAACATTATATATGAATTCACTACGGTGATGGAAAAATTAAAAATCATAATAGGTGGGAAGAAATGAGAGATTAAATAGGAGATGATAATGGTGTCATGGATTTTTGTCGGCTGTGGGTTTTGCCGGAAGAAAAGGGGAATTTGGGAACATCTATATCAAAGGGGTAGTTTGGGAACAAATAATATCATTCTTCTCCCTCTGCCTTTTGGGTAACGTTTGAAGGCGTGCTGCTTGTGCTTGCTCAACGGATTTATGATACAATCTCCCTAATTAAATAATTAATTAACAATTTTTATCACTGCGGACTGAGGTAACTGCCTGACTTCACCAAACTTTGACTTTTAAGACAAAGTCTTTGACAAATAAAACAAAGCAATAAATTATTACTCCACTCATTTTTTCAATTTTTATGTAAATAAATGTTATATTTTGAATATTAAAGTAAATATAAAGTAATATTTTAATATTACTCTTATAATCATTATATATTGTTCTTTTTTTTTTAAATCTCAATGCAATAATTAGAGATAGAAAAAGTAAAATTTTATTCCATATTACTCCCTCCGTCTCTCTTCAAAAGACACAACTTCCTTATTGGGTTGTCTTCACTTCAAATTGCGCATTCCATAAATGAGTTGATTTAAGGCTCAACCAATGGATAGACATGTAGGGCCCACATACTTTACATGTTTTATGGAATATTTTTTAATCCTTGTGCAAAAAAGTGTTGTGTCATTTGTAGTGAGACGGAGGAAATACATTTCTTTGGTGTATATAAAATGATATCATCATAATTAAGACCTTTACAAAAATATGAAAGAGTGAGTTTTTACATTTAAATATTGGACAAAAAGCCCACCCGACACTGTAAAAAAATTGTCCAAACAATAAAGTCTGTTTATATGTTAGTGGATTAACTTTATTTGATTAATACATGCATTTCATATGTATAAGGAAAATGTGAATAAATCTTATTTCACGTCTTTGATGGATGCATATTACCAACTAGTTATCCCGAATCCAAAGTAGTCATAGTCTTTAATAATCCATATATCTAAAATCAAGAAAAAGGCAATTGATATAATTGAATAAACTACAGTAAGTCATCTTATTCGACAAAGCGAACAAAAACTATTTCTAAATTAATTCTATGGCCTAATCGAGTCATTTTTCTTTTCTAAGTGGAACATAAACCAAGTATAATTGGTAATAATTTTATTTTGAGTGAATTGGTAACGAATTCTCTGAACTTTTCTATCTTTTCTTCTTTGTTGTGCTTTGGACAAAGTTACTTTCAACTTACATAAAAACAAAACGACTAACGTAAATTCCATGAAATAAACAATAATCAATAGTTTTCTTAAAAGACATTGATTAGGTGCTAATATATAAATTTAATTAAACCTTTTTTCGCTAATAATTAGGAATAGGCCTTGGAATTAACTTTCAATAAGTTGATTTATTACTACATATATTTATGTGTGTACGTTAACATGTCATCAATTGATATATGAATATTGAGGAAATGTATCAAAATAAACTTTCATATAATTAAAACAAAAATTAGTCTATTACTATAGAAAGATAAAATATAGCTATCATTTTACGAATTAACACATGTCAATTCGTAGTAGTTTTGTTGGATATCATAAGAATAATTTACATGTATGTACTGGAAATGGAATTCACAATTTTTTTTTTTCAAATATATTTACTTTAGAGCTTCATTCCATGAATTACAGCATTTTAATTACATTAAATATTATTCTAACAATTATGAATTACTATTATATACAAAAATGAATTATAAAACCTCAATTAACACTAACTAACTCCTCAATTATTATTATTATTATTATTATTAATCTATTACTTTTCATTATATTACAATATATTTATTTATTTATTTATTTATTTATTTCATAATTATATTTAATTATATTATAATAGATAATTATATAATTATATTATATTATTAATAATTAATAATTTATTTTTAAATTATTATAATTAAATTAATGAATTATTAATATTTTTTGTTTTACTATCTTTATTATATTGTCTTATTTAATAATAATTAATAAATAATTATTTTATTATTATTATTATTATTATTTTCCTGATAAGATAAATAAGATTAATTTATTTTCTTAAATGAAATTAAATTAATCTCATGTTCATGGGAATAGCTAATCCCAAGGTGGGTGGGAGGAATGACCAATCCCATGTTCATGGGTATGGGCATTATTACTACGGGAATGGTGATTCCTACCACGAAAATCTTACCAATCGTGGGAATGGGAACGAGCGCAGGAATGACCATTCCATTCCTGCATACCAACCATCCCCTAAGGGTGTAACAAATGAGTCCAACTTCATGTTTTATCAAAAAATCAATTTGATATTGATGTGAAAATGAAATATTAAGAATATTATTTTTATTTGAAATTAAAAATCAGATTAATGCTAATTATAACCCCCCGATGCTAAATATTTGAAAAATATTCATCCTGATATGGTATTTAATAAGAAAGGTGGGAGTTGGAAAAATTAAATTGGTGCTAAATTACGTACTAATTAACAATGTTCTTAGATGTAAACTGGTAAATGTTGTTAGATTTCGTAGCTCTCGCTAATTACTAGTTACGCATGACTTAGAGGGTGTTTGGTTGAGTTTATAAGCTCATTAAAACAACTTATAAGCTGTTTAAAAACTTATAAGTTGTTGTAAAGTGTTTGGCAAAATAAGCTTCTCAAAAGTTTATAAGCTGTGAAAATAAATTTCTAGAGCTTTTTTTAGAGAAAATGAAAATATATTAAACCAAACAGGAGTCACAGGGCAAAAGAGATGCCCCAAATAAGCTTCTAGAGCTTATAAGCTCCCCAAAAAATAAGTTGTTCAACCCCAACTTATTTTTTCATAAGTTTATAAGCAACAACCAATTTACCAAAATAACCTTATTATAGTTTAATATTCCACTATATATCTTTTTAATTTCATTTTTTCTTCAATTTTTTCTTTTTAATTAATTTTTTTTTCTCTCTAAATTCACAATTCTTTTTTTAGCTTATAAGCTCATTATCCAAATACTTTGACAACTTATAAGTTCTTGACAAATTGCATCTTATAATCTATTGCTCTTTAAGATAAATTTAGCCGAACACCCCCTTAATCGCACACTCGCACTTGGAGAAGTTGTCCAACCGGCTGACCTGGTTCAACCTCAAGCAAACAAGTGTTATAATAATGCTTGGTGATCCCAATCCATCAAGAATCTCAAAATTCAGGTTTTCCCCCTTTTCTATATAGTCCAATCAAATTGTCTGCCGCAATTTATTTATTTATTTATTTATTTTACGTGGTCATTATCCCTTGGGCACATAACTCTTGAATGATCAACGTAACACCTGTCAAGATCTAAAAAGAAACAGAAAAAAAGAAAAGAAAAGGTTGCTAGATTGATTAGTGATTAAACAATTTGTGTCTTCTTTCCGTATTTTTTTCTCTTCCTTTTGCACATTATATTTATACAAAGTTTAGAAGAAAAGGAAAAAAAAAGAAAAAAGGAATTTATCTACCATGGAGCAAGGTGACAGTAATTTGGTTGGAAGTGTTAGGCATCTTTCCGGTGGAGGAGGAATCAGTGTGGAATAATGTGCGTTGTGTGTAGAAACCCGGTTGTTTAGGTTGTTCCAAAAGTGGGTAATGCTCATGAGTCTCCAACATCATTACAACGTTGGCCATTGTGGGCCTGTCTTCGGGGCGTTGTTGCACGCACAAGAGCCCAACTTGGATACATCGTAACACCGCCGCAGATAATTCTTTGTTTGGAATCAGTGCATCCACAAACTCCCTTGGATTTCCTTCGGTCCATAATTTCCACGCCTGAAATGAATCGAAAATTAGTAACAACTCCAAGAGAATATATATAAAGGAGATTTGGAATTAACATACATGCCCTAGGAGATTGAGGTCGTGATCGGGGTGATAGAATCCTCTGTTCTTGCTGCCGCTGATTATCTCCAACACCAACACTCCGAAGCTGAAGACATCCGATTTCACTGAGAAGAAGCCGTCTACCGCATATTCGGGGGCCATGTATCCGCTGCATGTACATTATCAAATTAGTTAGCCTGAATCTGCATTGGGCTAGGACCAATGGAAGACTCAGAGCTTGGTTGCTTACTAAGTACCCATCACTCTCTTTGTGTTTTCTTCATACTGATCTGCGCCGAACATTCTTGCCAGCCCGAAGTCTGAGATTTTGGGATTCATCTCACTGTCAAGGAGGATATTGCTTGCTTTTAGATCCCTATGAATTATTCTCAATCTGGAGTCGCGGTGGAGGTACACTAGTCCGCGTGCAATGCCTACTATAATGTCATACCGCGTCCGCCACTCTAGAGATGTATCCTTTGTTTTATCTAGGAAGATTTCAGAGTAGATCTACTTTGAGGATTGTATTCAAATATACGAGAGAAATGCAAATTATAGATGAGAGAGTGACTCACCAAAGATGAAGAGGTCCAAACTCTTATTGGGCATGTACTCGTACACCAACATTCTCTCGTCTCCAAAAATGCAGCAGCCCTCAAGCCTCACAAGATTTCTGTGCTGCAGTTTGGCGATCAAGATCACTTCGTTCTTGAATTCATGGAGGCCCTGCCCAGAATCTCGAGAGAGTCGCTTAACTGCGATCTCTTTGCCATTTGATAGAACGCCCTTTGTAAGGTCAAAAATAGGATCACATTAACATTATGGGCCAGAAATTGGTAGATACATATGAATGACTAGCTAGGATCTACTAAATACCTTGTAAACAGAGCCAAAACCACCTTCCCCTATCTTATTTGAAAACGAGAATTCATTTGTGGCAGTTGATATTGTAAGAAAATCGATCAGAGGTAAAGCCACATCCTCAACTCCTATGTTGTTCGCATTCCCATCTTGCTTCTGAATATCATGTTGCTGCACTGCCAAAGCTAGAATGAATCAAATTATTACAAGGCCATACCAGAAATGCACGTGCGGAATTATAAATTTGGCATCGAACACTAGAGCTGGCCATATATGTCCTAGCACGAAACGATACAAGTGCATGTAAGCAATAACTATCTGAAATTTGCCTATAAAATTGACTAAATTGTATGTTGGTCCTGATATTTAATTTTACGAGGGTAGGTTCAGAATAATTAAGTCATTTACAAAAATGGCCATTGATTAGTCAATACGGCAAGCAGATTGGAAAAAGTCGTTTGCCGCAACTATGAAGACTAATTTTGTCAAGATATTGGACATCATGATTGTGAACAGATGAAGTAAGTAGAAAATAAATCTTAAATGCAATGCTAACCTGCTTTCTTGGTCTTACGGACAAGCAGGCAGATGATGAAGGCCGAGAGCAGTAGGAATGCAGCCACCGTTACTGATGCGATCACAGCTACTTTCTTGGAATTCCTCGACCCTTTTAACAACAATTAAGAAAGCAATTAAGAAAGTGCAAAGCATAGAGTGCAAGCTTTAGGCAGTTAAAAAAAGATCACCTAATTGAGAGAGAGGCATCTTAACAAACAGTTGCTGTCCACCCTCATCATACACCCTGATATCCAGCAACTCCCCCGACCAAACAACACACCCCGTGGCCTCCGTCCTCGCATATGCCACACACGTACAATTCCCTAAACACGCGGCCTCGCATTCCTCCTCATTCCTCGCATTCTCAATCACTACACTCGCAGACGTGTCCGGCACCTTCACCCTCGAAAACCTCCTGAAACCTGCAGCCGTGCTACAGTTGAGCGGGGCCCTCCGAACGCACCCGCCCATCCAATCGAACCGCGCCCACTCCTCCGGCAGCCGAGGCTCGAACCCCTCCAAGCAACTACATATGGCCCCCCTACCAAATTCACATACGCCGAAGCTACCACACTCCGCGTACTCGTCGCACGTGTCGCCCTGCAATGTGGCTATCCCTATCCACTGGTTGCTCGCCTCGCTCCACCGGAAGTGCGTCAGAACCCCCGGCTCGGTCACCACGAATCTCGATATCACGGACTCGTCAACGTTCTCAAATGAGTAATACACGTAGGTGGAATTGAACACGAAACGTGGCGTGAAAACCGCATTGCCGTGCAGAGCAGGAGAGCCGCCGAAGCGGACGCCGTCCCACGGCCCGCTTCTGAATGTGATGTTCGATCCTCGCCGGAGAACAATGGAAGGCAGCCCCCTTGGGTTCATCCTGTACGTGTATTCGCCCGGAGAAGGATCCGACGCGCTTCTCCACGACCTCAGATACCGTTCCTGATCGGTCCTCAGATCCCACCCGAGCCTCATGCCGGGGATCAGAGTGTTGGAAGGATCGTCGAAGCTCTGCCATGAATAATTCCCGCCGTCGACAACTACCAGGTTTCCGTTGTCCAAAAGTCTTAAGACCGGATTGGCCGACGTCGAATTTGCAGACCAAAGAGATGAATCATTGCTGGAGATGAGGATGTTTCCGGATGATGTGAGGGAGAGTGCGCCGGATGAATCGGCGATGGGGCGGTTCCTGTTGGCGACCCAAACCACGGTTTGGATTGGGACTTTCTTGAACCAGATTCCGACATATCTGTTGGTGGAATTCTCTGGGCTGAAGAATCCGAGCTCGAAGTCTCCGTTGGGAGAGACGAGAGTGGTGTTGTTATCAGGGAGGGTCTGATTCGGAGCTATGGAATCGATGGCGGTGGAGGATTTCAACAAGAGAACAAGGAAGGAGACGGTGTGAAACAGAGTGTCGTGTCTCATCTTCTCCAACTGGCCAACTGCCGCAGCGTTGCCGTCAAGACATTAAAAATTCTGAGTTAGTTGGAAATGTTCTTGCGTGCTGAGCCGACTCTGGGGACTTTCGCAGCTGGGTCAAACTCAATAAACGTTCTACTTAACAAAGCTCATATTTGGACTTTTCCTAAGAAATTCGCGTCAATAATAATCAAATATCCAATAAAAAAAAATCAAATATTTAATCTACAAGTTACATAGATCAACCCTCAAACTTCAATAATTAATCGATCATTCTATAGCTCAAAAGTTACACTTACACTAACATAAGCCTTAGTTTGGATATATGAACTATATATATAGCTTTTCAGACATTCAAATTGACGAGCTATTAAGAAAAATCACTAATAAACTTTTCATTAGATTTATATCGTCTTTTAAATGAATACTTATAAGATTATATTGAGTGAATTTGATAGACATATGGTGTATTTCCAAATTATTAAGCCTTTATCCCTTAGATTATAGTATAACATATAAAGCTGGGAAATTATCAATTTAAACAGCGGACTTAAAATAAGCGCCAATAATAGACGTCATGCATAATTTGGTAAGACCTCAGCTCTTATCAGAGTATTCTTCCAAGTTAAACAAATTGTCTGTAGCCACAAGAATTGAGTGAGTGGAAATCTTGATCCAGACCACCGCCATTCATCCATGATCTCTCAGCCTTATTTAGGCAATAATTTCGCCAATGACTTAAGAGTCATGCTATTTAGATAATTAAGCTTATAAACTAAAGAGATGACTGTGAGTTAGAGAGAAAAATTCATCTTAGAAATATAACATAAATAAAATTAAAATGGTATATGTTGAAAATAACAGATAAATGTAGAATCATTTTAGTAAATTGATTGTTGTTTATAAGATCATGAAAAAATAAATTGTGGTTAAAGAACTTGTTTATTAGAGAGCTTAGAGTATTGGACCTTAATTTCACAATTTATAAGTTATATTAGAGTTTATTGTGTCAAATATTTTGCAAGGGAGTATTTATTTTAACGAGCTTATATTATTAAAAAATAATTCTTTTTTCTTAGGACAAAAAATGATTTATACTTTTGCCTTTAACTAATCGGGCCACACTGGGGGCATTATTAGGTATATACTCCCTCCATTCCACCGAACGTGAGGCGTATTCCCTTTTGGAGCGTCCCACCGAACGTGAGGTATTTCTTTTTTAGGAAACTTTTATTACACACACAATTTTAAATAATATATATTCTTATCACCACTTTATATCACTTTACACTACTTTTCAATGACTCTTAATTTTCGTGCCCAAAAGAAACGCCTCACATTCGGTGGAACGGAGGGAATAATACTTTATATTTTGGAATTGATTTTAATGAACTTCGACGATTTTTACGCTCTGCATGACTGCTAAAACACTCGAGACCCTCACTTATGATTTCACTCAAAATAACATGGCAGCTTAAATTAGAAGGATGCTAAAACACAAAAAAAATCATATATGTTCTGTTTTCCACATAATTGAAGAATGCTTCTTTTTGAATGATGGGCCTAAAACTATTTATACGAAGTAGTGGATTTCAGCCTCAATGAGCCCAAAACTATTTATATTTTATACAGATGTTACATTGAATTGAGAAATATTGGCAAAACTATTCCTACTTGTATGAGGACAGAAATCAAAAAGAAAAAAGAAAAACAAGTTATGCACATAAATAATTTTGATGTTGAAGAGAGTCGAGTAGGTTAAAATGAGGAGGCGCAGACTATCGACCGTCGATCATGGTAACGGTAACTTGGTTAACGGTGCATGATTCGTCGTCGTTTTTAGGGGAAGATGAATCGGTGTCAGCAGGGCGCCTGGCGAGGCAGTATCCCGGATGCTTAGGCTGTTGCATGGACACGAAATCGCTGCTTAACATGAGCACCACGTTGGACATGTTAGGCCTGTCTTCGGCGAGCTCCTGCACGCACAACAGCCCCACTTGTATGCATCTCATTACTTCACCCGCCGCATACTTTTCACCTGCCGCCGAGTCCACCAGCTCTAGCGCTCTTTCTTCCCTGTATAACTTCCACGCCTGTATGGTTGGTTGCTTCCATCATTTCTACCTCTCTATTACTGTAGCATTACTTATATATTAGAGATTAATGACTTACGTAGGCGAGGAGATTAAGCTGGTCGTTTGTTTGGTAGAATCCTCTGTTCTTCATTCCGCTTACTATCTCAAGAACCAGAACCCCGAAGCTGAAGACATCCGATTTTATGGAGAAAAGGCCATCCATTGCGTACTCTGGGGACATGTACCCGCTGCAAATTGCTCGATTAGTTAACTCAAACTCTGTGAGATGATTAGCAAACCAATTGTTGTTGTTGTTGGTAGCTAGCTTACTATGTTCCCACAACTTTTTTGGTGTTGGCTTCAGTTTGATCTCCCCCAAAGATTCTTGCCATGCCAAAATCAGATATCTTAGGGTCCATGTCTTTGTCGAGGAGGATGTTGCTCGCCTTGAGATCCCTGTGGATGATCCTGAATCTCGAATCTTGGTGAAGATAGAGGAGGCCTCGTGCAATCCCACATATGATCTTGAACCGCGTTTGCCAATCCAGCATAGAGCTTTTATTCTTCTCTGCCATAAACAAATTAAAGAGGGAGTATAAACCAAAATGCATCTTTTTAATCAGTACTAGCCAGGGAGAAGAGGGCTTACTGAACAGAATAGAGTCGAGGCTCTTATTTTCCATGTACTCGTACACCAGCATCTTCTCCTCCATCTCAACGCAGCATCCCAGTAGACGAACAAGATTCCTATGTTGAAGTCTAGCTATGAGCTTCACCTCATTCTTGAACTCATCTACTCCCTGCACAGAAGTCTTCGACAGCCGCTTCACAGCTATTTCCTGGCCTTCTGCTAGCACACCCTAATCATGCACAAATTTGGTTATTATTTCAAATTGAGTTAGATATAAATTCTTGTGAAGTAATAATTTACCTTGTAAACAATGCCAAAACCACCTTGACCTAGCTTATTCTCATCAGAGAACTTATTGGTGGCAATCACTAAAGTAGAGATGTCAAAGAGAGGTAGCTCTATTTCGTCTGCTGCTGTTTCGCCCGGCTGGTCTCGTTTGCTTGGAATAGTTGGTGCATTCAGCAGATAGTCTTGGCTTCTTTCTGTCGGACCTGTTTTCATTGGAAAAGGTCTCATCAAGTTTACATATATAGCATTTTCATTTTCAGACACAAACAATTCCTTCCTTAATACCTCTCTGCTCCACTATATTCACACTCTTTGATTTCCTTCTCTTTCGTACAAGGAATATGGCGAATCCAAGGAGCAAAGCGCCACTTCCAACAACAATTCCACAAACCATCATGATTCGTTTAGTCTTGTTAGAGTCATCTCCAGCTCCTGTAGCTGCTGATGCTACTTACATAACAACAAAACAAATTATAACATAACACAATTAGCATCACACTAAATAGCATAACAATGACATCCCAAATTATCTTCATTTTCACAACAATCAATTTTCTATTTTGTTTGGCAATATCCGTTGAGATCTCAAAAAGTCCACAGGTTATATCAGATATTAAAGCAAGAAAAAGATTTATTCAACTAATGAAAGTAAGAGGAAAGAGAGAGAGATATCCTAGATTCAAGTCTTATCATCAAGAATCTAAATCATGAGCAATATTAATATTAATTGAACGAGATCTTTAGTGTAAATGATACTTTTAATTTTCAATTAAAATGAAATTACATTTATATATTCATTGTAGATAATGATTTAGATGATCCATACAAGAGATTTTGCAGTTCAAAAAGTGACAAAGGCGACTACATGTTATGCTTCATTAATTAATTTCATAAAAGAAAATATCCCTTTCAAGTTTCAACTCACACATCGCAGTCCCTTTCCGCTCATAAAAATAAAAACCCTCCCCATGACCTAACCCCATCTGCACAAATTTAAATCTATTTACTATTTTTTATTTCGGTTGTTCGTCTACATTTATATATATTCGAAGATTTGAAGGTCGAAGCATGTAATGTCGTTGTAATTAGAAGAGGAATTGCGTGAATGAAGCAGTAAAGATGTTAAAGGGCAGACTAATTAAGTCAATAAGGTCGGCGAGTTAGGCTTTGGGGGTTTGGAACCTGAAAAGAGAACATTTCTGTGGTGGGCCTTTTACAAACTCAAATACTTTAATACTTTTATGTATTCATCTATTTTCTTTCTAAAAAGTATTTATCCTTTTATTTCACATAGGAAAACAGTGTTTTGAATATATATATTATGCTCTATGTAATAGTTCGAAAATCATGAGAGACAAGTTTCACTTATAACGTGATTCATCAAGCATATATAGGTCAAATCCTACAGTTTGTTTCTCTAAAATCATATTTCAATTTGACTTTAGCGTCTAAATTAATTTACTTATGTAAGAGTTGTAAAAATGATTTAGCTATTTGTTAGCGGTAGTAGGTGGTAGGTGCTTAGCATAACATTAACTATTGAAGGAAAACGTTATGTACGTGTTTGACTATATTGGATTTAGTATTTATTACTCCACATGGTTTTACATAAAGAAGGCAGTAAATAATGGATTTAATGCATATTTAAGGCACTTTGCAGCAGTAAATATACCACGTCCGTACTAAAGGAAGCAAAGAAGGCAACTTGCAGCAGATATTATACTACCGATGGATTGGCTTGAATTAAAAAAAGGAATGTTATAAGCCCACTTTTCTAATTAAAAAACTAGTTCCGCTAACTTACAACTTCGGATTGATCAGAATCGATTGGGGTAAAAAAAGATTAGGATCGAAAACATGTAGTTTGAGATAAATTCAGTGGCCCGACTAAGAATATCCAACAACCTAATAAAAGTACTGGTCCGAAAATGAGTATGTTAAAATACAAAAAGCAAATTAACATAAATTAAGAAGTTACAAAATATTATATACATATATATGTGAGGACACCAAAGTAAGTAATACTATGGAGACCCAAAGTGCAGACTCTCATACGATCACACCACCACCACTACTACTACTTTACATTACTAAAATTGTTTTAATTATTGAATTCAAATTAACTATACGGAATAAAAGCAATCCTAAAGCATATATAGCTAAACGGAAATTTTATACCCTAAAAACTTACAAAAGTGTGAAACCGAATTCGCAATATTACATGAAATTATTTTAGAAATATGAACTGGCTAAAGGAAGGTGGCAAAATAAATGTAAAGCTTAATTTCACTACGTACACGGGGATGACAGTTTTGTGGGCTGAGTAATTTGGCATTTAAGACTATTGTTATTTAAAAAAAAGAGACTATTGTTATTTAAATTCTAGCAAATTATAATTGTCTCAGCCTTCCTCCAGGCTCCAATGACGGGATGAAATATGTACTTGTAATAATATCAGTATCATCATATCAAACATGTCCAGTTGACTTTGTATCCTATCATTTGTTTCACGTATTGATTAAAGAATAAGAATAGAAGAAATTAATATTTTTCATAGTCATCTTACATTTATTATAGTAATAATGTATTATCGTGGATCAGGTTTTAAAAAGAAAGAATTCATCCAAATTAATTGTGAAGACATAATAAATCTGATAAACACATAATCCAATAAACGAAAAAGAATTGTAATAATTCTGACGATTACGACGCGCATTTAAGTCTTTTCGACAATAATTACTTGAAATAATTACCGCCACCAATTAAAAGCACATCGAAGTCTATAAGATTAGCAGTAAAAAAAGGTAGTGTAAAATAAAAGAAGATACCTAATTCGGCCGCCGGCAGCCGGTAGTAGAAATCCTGGCCTCCGCCTTCGGACGCAGCGTACTGCCTCATATCGTAGAGATCATCCCCCCAAACGACGCAGCCGGTGGCGTCGCTGATATTGGCGCTGGAATAACCCCGGCACGAACAGTTTCTCCGGCACATTTCCCGGCACTGATCGAGATTCATCTCCGCGTTCACATACGCCGTCCCGCTCTCCGGCAGCTTCACGCTGTTCATCGTCAGAAAACCGTCGGTCTTGCAGTCGAGTTCCGTGACGCGCACGCAACCGTCCGATCCATCTCGAAGATTCCAGTTCTGCGGGTTCCTGGGCGTGAAGGCCTTCATGCACTTGCACACAGGCGAAGCGTTGGCGTCGCAGATTCCGTAAACCCCGCATTCTCTGTAATCGTCGCATTGATCTTTGGGAGCGTACCAGAATAGATTCCAGATTCTGCTTGACGGAATCCAGATGAAGCGCTGCAGCGCCCCCGAGTGCCTGATGATGAGTCGCGAATACATTGAGTCGTTGAGCAGATTGAAAGAATAGGAAACCTCATCCCGATTCCTGACGAACAGAAACGACAGAAGCGGGCTGCTCGGTCTCATTTCGGGGACCCCACTGAATCTCAGCCCATTCCACGCCCCACTTCGGTAGTCAATACGCTCTTTGTGCGTCAGATATATCTCCGGGTAGCCGCCGATGTTCAGCTTGAACCTGAAGTCGCCGCTAGACGGATCGTCGCTGCTTTTCCACGACGTTATGTATCGATTCAGCCCCGTTTTCGAGTCCCACCCCAGTTTCATGCCGGGGAGTAATGTGTCCGTTGGATAATCGAAGCTCTGCCACAGATAATCATCGCTATCTTCCTCACGGAGGACCAAGTTGCCGTTATCTAGAAGCTCCGCCACGGTGGTTTCGCCGCTGCCGGAGTGGTCCGCCGACCACACCGGTGTTCCGGAATGATCTGCTAGAATTAGCTTCTTGTCTCCGGAGCTGATTTTGAGGACTCCTGATGAGTTTGTGAGGGGTGAATCTCTGTTGGCGACCCAGACCACCACTCTTTCCTCGATTTCTTTGTACCAGATTCCGACGTACCAGTTGTTTGATATGCCGGTGAAGAATCCAAGCTCGAACTGCTGCCCGGCGGAAACTAAGGTCTGGTCTTGTGTGAGAGGTTTTGTGGTGGTGATGTGATCGATTGAGGTGGTGAGGAGGGGGAAGAGGGTGAATGTGATGAAGAGACACCCAACGGGGTGGCGCTCCGCCGCGTTTCTCATTTTCCAGAACCCTCTGTTTTAGTAGCACATATTTTGTTTGTGATTGGATTTGGGGGTGAACAACTTCTTGGGACACCTGGAATTCTTTGGCTGCCCTCCCTTGACAAAGATCAAGCCTCTAAATCCATTTCAAAACCAAAAGAAAAAAGAAATGACACATTTCTTTGATATTTTTTGGTCAAATTACTTGCTATGTATTTTAATTTTTTCGGGTAAGGGAGATAAATATTTTAAAATAACCTATTATGGTTTAGCCACCAACTCATCAATAGTATAATTTTTTCTAAACTAAGTATATCACGCGATTACATAAATGCAATACACAATTCACGATTATTATTTTATAACAGTTGTGTAACTAACAGATATATCTACACAGCTACACTGACATATTTCACAATAAATTCCCCAAATTAGTTCAGGAGGCGGGGCAGGAAAGTGGAGAAATGGACCCGGTTTAATTGTCAAAAGTAGAATAGAATAAAGCAGATGATTTATTTTCGCGTTCATATCTTTTGAAAAGAAATGTATGTTCATATCTTATTCTGTGGCTGTGATTATTTTTTTTTGAAGGGCGGGCTTCTTTGACGAGATTTCCACTCGCTATTGTGATTTGTGAAGTGCAAAAGTGACTTCAATTCAACCTATTAATTACCGCGATAAAAATACCATATACAAATCTTTACACCACCTTGACCTAGGTTCAATACTCACTACAATTCAACACGCATTATTTTTTGGACGGATTCAAGCAGCAGTCTGCTTTTGTTGGAGAAAGTTATGTAATTTAGTCTTATAAATTATTTACCAAGACATTACTTTGACACTTTCAATATTTTAATATTTTATAATATGGCAATAATTTAATCAACTTTGTCACAAATCGCTGTTTACTAGTTCTTGCTTGGTTTTATACCTAATTACTTCTGGTCATAACGATTGAGAGACAAGTTGTGGGCTTTGACATTGGTTAGGGAGGAAATACAGCTTCATTTCCACCAGAAAAAAGTATTTTAAATGCAGTCATGGTAAGCATTTACATATCTTTTTGTTCCAAATGATTGAGCGAATAATCAATCATATGACAACTTGTATATTATATACGAAATGGGCCAAATGGCAAAGAACAACTCAGTTATTAAAGAAGACATGTAGATTAGTGAATAAGAATAATGATCCAACTGATTCCTTTTGTACATTCATACGATGACTCGGTCCAAAAATGAAAATTAGACCATGATACCAAATGATTGGCGCAATTTGGTCAGAAGTCAGAGGATCATGCCATTTATAAAATCCACGAAGCTCAAGATTTTCTGGGATCATTATGTGGAAAGTTGATGTTTCTAAATTTCAACGCAAAAGACATGATTCTATATTCCATTAGATGCAATAAACTACTATACAGCATTTGCGCAAGAAAATATATTAACATAAAAATAAGAAGGGCAAGAATCAAAGAATTATCTGCCAAGAATCGCACTGATGGTGACATTGTTTGAAGATACAGCATCTTGATTTACATTCCACATATCCTCATCTAGATTATACCTCATTGAAGTAAAAGTAGGCTGTCTCGGCATAGGCAGTTCCACATTCTCGCTCTCCAGCATCAGCAAAACAGCCGGCATGTTTGGCCTGTGAGCAGCAACGTCTTGCACACACAGCATTCCTACATGAATGCATCTCAGCACTTGTTCTTGTAAGCTCGATTCTGGGATTGAAGCATCCAGCAGCTCGATTGCTCTTCCTTTGTCCCAAAGATCCCATGCCTTGACAAATAAATAAATAAAACACAAGTAGATCCATCAATGTTCATGGGGGCACAGCAGAAAAAGCTAGGAGGATGTGTTCATTACTAAATACTTACATAAGCAATCATATTTGAGAAGTCCGTTGAGCGAAAGCTTGCGTTTCTTTTGCCAGTTATGATCTCCAAGAGCAGCACTCCAAAGCTATAAACATCTGACTTCAGGGAAAACAAGCCTTCCATTGCATATTCGGGTGCCATGTAACCACTGTCAAACAAAGATATAGATTTTATCTTTCTGCGGCAATAGGAAAAGTAGTTGCCTACTGTTATTGTTAGAATGATGACTTACTACGTGCCAACCACCGTGTTTGTGTTTGCTTCGTTTTGGTTCCCACCAAATATTCTAGCCATGCCAAAATCTGAAATCTTCGGGTTCATCTCTTCATCCAACAAAATGTTGCTTACTTTTAGGTCCCTGTGAATAATTCTCAGCCTTGAGTCGCGGTGCAGATACAGAAGCCCTCTCGCAATCCCTTTGATTATGCTAAATCGCTTATTCCAGTCTAGCTGTGGCTTCTTATCAGCATCTGGACAGAAAAGGCAAATATTTGATTTTAGCCTTTCCAAGTTTAGCAGGATTATTGTCCGAGTTAAACATGAACAATCTACTACATGACTAACCAAAAAGGTATGAATCGAGGCTTTTGTTGGGCATATACTCATAAAGCAGAATGTTTTCTTCTCCCTGAATGCAGCAGCCCAATAATCTAACAAGATTCCTATGCTGTAGTTTAGCAATTAGCATAATTTCATTCTTGAACTCCTGTAGTCCCTGACCAGATTTCCTCGAGAGCCTCTTCACTGCTATTTCCTGCCCGTCTGGTAGTACACCCTAAAGATAGTGAAAGAAAGTTCAATACATTACCATATGTCCAAGAGAAACGTCGCACTTCCACTTTACTTAAATCACTTGAGAAATTTCACCTTGTACACATGACCAAATCCTCCTTGCCCGAGTTTATTCTCATTGGAAAAGTTGTTCGTAGCTGCGACCAAGGAGTTGAAGCTGAACATTGCTAGTTCAGTTCCATTTGCTTGCTGCCCTTCCACTCCAAGATCACTTGGTCCAGAGTAATCTATTGAATATTCTCTGCTCAGACCAACTTTGGGCATTTCATTTTTGTCTGAAATCAATTGAGACGTCGATTCTTGGGGCAATTATACACACATAGTCATTTAACTACAAAATGTCCTAGTAAGACTCACCATGGCATTTTCTTTTGCGCTGCAAGAGAAGACAACCTGTGACACATAAGAGGAATGTCCCAACAACAGCAGTTGTTATGATGATAGTTCTGGCTACATGCTTCTTACCACCTACCATAACCGAAAATTAAAATCAAGAATTAGTGCTGCATTTGCATTTATAGCAGAAAAGTGGTACATACCATGATAGATCCCTTACCCAAATCCGAAGCTGCTATGCGAAGGAACAAAGTGTTCCCACCCTCGACGAACTGCTCAACATCAACCAAGTCTTGGGTCCATATCATACAATTGATCCCACTAACAAAAGCAAAGGCAGTGCAGGAACAGTTGTGGTGGCACAGCCGCTCGCACTCCTTGGCGCTTTCCAGCCCCACATAGTCCACAAAGTCGGGCAGCTTCACATTCCCGACCTCCCAAAAACCATCTGTCCCGCACTCCAATTGTGTCCTCCTCGTGCACCACTCATCACCATCCTTCACTATGAACCCTTCCAAGCAACGGCACCGCATCCCACTACGGTCACACTTCCCAAAGGTCCCGCACCGGTTATACCTGTCGCACTCATCAACGGGGTGTGCCTGCACGAGGCGCCACTCGTCGTTCCACGTCTCCTGCCTCTCAACCCCCTCCCAGTCAATCTGGAACTTTACGAAAGAAGCATCCGGAGGCGTGTATGTGAAGAACAGCCTGCCACCACCCAGATTGGTCAGCCTAAACCCGGACAGGTAAATAGTCCTGACTTCTGTAACTCCGATGAATGAAATCCCATTCCAATGGCCGCTTCTCCACCGCCGATTCGCCCCTTCCCATATAACTATCTGCGGGGACCCGCGAGGATCCACGCCCATTGTATAATTCCCCGGTGAAGGATCCACGGCGCTTCTCCACGAAGTGAACACGCGGCGCTCCCCGCCCTTGGCGTCCATGTGAACTTCCATGTCGGGCAAATACGTATCTGTTGGCTCATCGAAACTCTGCCACGCCACTCTCTTCGACTTCTCGCTTCCCAGAATTGCCAGATTGCCGGTGTCCATCAAAACCGCCGTCGAATTGGTGGATGAGAGTGTCGCATTGCTGGACCACACAATCTCGCCCTTGCCCTGAGTGATCTTCAAATTACCGTCGTCTCCCATGGTTAGAACTCCGTGATTCCCCGATAACGGCGCTTCTCTGTTAGCCACCCACACCACTGTTTGAACTGCGATTCCGTAGTACCATATCCCCACGTAACGCAAGCGTGACCCTTGAGGGCTGAAGAATCCCAACTCGAATTTCTCTCCCGCCGAAATTACGGTTTCTCCTCCGTCTCTCACTGAGGCACCCTTCGGAATTCTACTCGCCGCCGAAGTAAAAACGGAATAGCAATAGCCCGTTATCAAGGATGCCCAAAAAATACATTTGTAGCATCTAAAATCAGAACCCATTTCGAAATATGTGCTTTTTTTAAGCAGTGGCTCGCCTTTTATGGATTTGTATGGTTTTAGTGTAAAGGTGAAGGTTCTTGGTTAGGCTTAAACGGCCCCATCGCCTCGCCTACACAAAATACCAAAAATATACGCTTTCTTTTGGTGCCCCCTTCACTCACATTGTTTGAATTTGTACAACGTGTTCAAAATGAATCGTCATATTTTGAAAATACTACAATGCTCTACTATTTGTCTCAACAGTGTGGCTGTGACGGTGATGTCACTACAAAATTAATAGAAAAAGTTGGGTCCGCCCACACGTTGACTACATTTTAATTTCATTTCCCACATGTTTATAGTTATATAGTAGAGCTGAAGCCAGGGAGTTTGGTGAATCTTCGGCGCAGATATTTTAATAAAAATACTTGGATTTGGATATGAATTAGTACCCCTACGTCGTGTCTTTTACATACAAATCAATAATAAATGCTAAATCAGTTTCTTATTTGAAAATAAAGTAAGAATGAAGAGTATTATATCGAAATTAAATAAATATTTATTAAAGTTGTGTTACATGATGTTTTATATGAAGAAGCGCACTCCTGTGCACCTGGTCCCACTCAATGTGGCGGTCAATGGCCCACGTTGACCGTTGATCAGGCCGTTGACTTTTCGTAATTTTTTTATAAAGAAAAGTGTCAAGTGTCATTTTTTATGACTAGTAGTGACATTTATAAACCCTAACCTCTAAAATTAAATCCTAACTCCCTAGCCACTAAACCCCAACCCCCAACCCCTAAATACTAACCCTAGCCATTAAACACTAAAATATGCCATTTTGAAACATTATAAGTGTCATTTTATATAATTAATAATGTCATTTCAAATAACTATTAGTGTCATTGAAAATAATAAATAGTGCACTATTATTTATTCTAAACGACAAATAATTGGTATTTTATTATATAATTAATGTGTCATTTTAACATACTAAAATGCCATTTTATATCAATAAAAATGTTATTTCAGTTGTAGTGCCATTTTGAAGTACTAAAAGTGTCATTTTGATTACAGTATCATTTTGTCAAACTAACAGTGTCATGTCATTTTGGTTCTACTGCCATTTGATATAATTAACAGTGTCATTTTGATCATAATACTGTTTTATATAACTAACAGTGCCAAAAAAATAAAAATAAATAAAAAAATAAAAAAATTACGAAAAGTCAACGCCCAATCAACGGTCAACGCGGGCCGTTGACCGCCGCACCGCGTGCAACCAGGTGCGCATAAATATTTGCCCTTATATATATGGGAGGATAAAATACATCCCCTATTTAAAATAGGAAGTAAGAACCAATCTCATCCATTAATTTTGAAGATTGGGTGGTCTAGATTTGATGAGATTTTATTTTCAAAATACATTT